>NW_026509045.1:0-14711 GCF_026875155.1 Cherax quadricarinatus
TGTATTTTTCTGCCGGGTCTTCGATCGAATGAATCTTCCATCAACTTCACGCATCTCAAACAGGGACACCTCGGAGTTTACTCCTTCCGCCCATGTCGTTCACAAATACCAGAAACAGCACTGGTCCAAGGACTGACCCCTGTGGGACCCGCTGGTCACAGTGCCCAACCCCTGACACCTCCCCACGTACCATGACTCGCTGCTGTTTTCCCGACAAGTATTCCCTGATCCATTGTAGTGCCTTCGGTGTGGGGGTGTGTGGTGTGCGTCTGTGTGTATGTGTGTGTGTGTGTTTGTGTGTGTGCGTCTGTGTGTATGTGTTATGTGTGTGTGTATGTGTGTGGTGTGTGTGTTTTGTGTTTTGTGTGTGTGCGTCTGTGTGTATGTGTGTGTGTGTGTGTGTGTGTTAGTGTGTCTGTGTGTATGTGTGGTGTGTGTGTGTGTGTGTGTGTGTGTGTAATGTGTGTGTGTTTTGTGTGTGTGTGTTTGTGTGTCTGTGTGTGTGTGTTTGTGTGTCTGTGTATGTGTGTGTGTGTGTCTCGTGTGTGTGTGTGTGGTGTGTGTGTGTGGGGGTGTGTGTGTGTGTGTGTGTGTGTGTGTGTGGGGTGTATGTGTGTGTGGGGTTTGTGTATGTGTGTGTATGTGTGTGTGTGTGTGTGTGTGTTTGTGTGTGTGTGTGTGTCTGTGTGTGTGTGTGTGTGTTTGTGTGTGTGTGTGTGTATGCGTGTGTGTGTGTGTGGTGTGTGTGTGTCTGTTTTATCACCTAGTTGAAGGTTGCGGGGGTCGAGTCCGAGCTCCTGGCCCCGCCTCTTCACTGATCGCTACTAGGTCACTCTCCCTGAGCCGTGAGCTTTATCATACCTCTGCTTAAAGCTATGTATGGATCCTGTCTCCACTTAACATCGCTTCCCAAACTATTCCACTTACTGACTACTCTATGGCTGAAGAAATACTTCCTAACATCCCTGTGATTCATCTGTGTCTTCAGCTTCCAACTGTGTCCCCTTGTTACTGTGTCCAATCTCTGGAACATCCAGTCTTTGTCCACCTTGTCAATTCCTCTCAGTATTTTGTATGTTGTTATCATGTCCCCCCTATCTCTCCTGTCCTCCAGTGTCGTCAGGTTGATTTCCCTTAAGTCTCGTAGACACTTATCCAACATCAAGTTAAATTGTTAACCTCACACAGAACACACACTATTTTTTTTTTTTTTGTGAAAAATAGTTTTACCTTTTCCGTGCTAGAAAAATTGTCAAATTTATACATTCTAGAACTCAAATTTGAAATATTTTGTGCATCATAGTTGATAAGAGATGATTACCCAGTATTTCTGCCGTGCCAGGTTCACACAAGCATGTTCACCACGTCACGGACATCCACAAGCATATCCAACATGCCACGTACACATACAAGTGCATCCAACATGCCACGTACACACACATGAGAACATCCAACATGCCACGTACACACACAAGAATTTCTGTCATGCCACATACCGACAAGGACATTACCCATCCCACATACACACACTAGTACATCCACCATGCCACGTACACACACTAGTACATCCACCATGCCACGTACTCACAAAAGCATATCCACTATGCTACGTACACACACAAGCACATTCATTATGCCATCTACACACATAAGTACATTTACTGCGCCACGTACACAAGCAAGTGCATCTACCATGCCACGTACACAAAATACGTTTACAGTAATTTAATACTAAACAAACACAAGCAAATGCATTTTTTTCGTTAGGATCAGAATGATTTTGGCGAAATTATTGCATACACAAATTTTCACTTGTCCTATATGGCAAGATGAGCGTTGCTATATGTGTCGTGCCGAATAGGCAGAACTTGCGATCTTGGCTTAAATAGCAACGCTCATCTTGCCATATAGGACAAGTGAAAATTTGTGTATGCAATAATTTCGCCAAAACCATTCTGAACCTAACGAAAAAAATATATTTCACTGTGTTTGTTAAGTATTAAATTATTGTAAACAAATCTAAAATATATTTAGTTGGGTTAGGCTAAAATAAATTGCTCTTGTTATAATAAGGTAAGGTAAGTTTTCTAAGATTCTTTTGGTGCAAAATTAAAAAATTTGACATTAACGTTAATGAAAAAAATATATCTTTAAACGTATAAGAGAAAATTTCAAAAGGACTTTAAATTTAAATGATTCTTTCTAATTGACCAGTTTTAATATTCGGCCACATATATAATATAAAAATAATATAAAAAATAATATATAAAAAAAATATATAAATATTATATATTATATTATCCAAACCGATCCGGCTAAGGAACAAACCTACGAACCTTGGAACAAGGTACCCCAATGCTTTCCCAAACCCAAAACCCCCACTGGACAATACCTTGGGTCCATTTTTGCTAGACAGATCCAAAGCGCCAGCTTTCAGGGGGAAAGGGTTACAGCTTTTTATCTCACCCCGCAGCAAAAACCCTTTTAGAGAATTTTTCAATCAAGGAATTCCCCGAGCAGGCGAAAAAATTTCTCAAACACGATCTCTGGGTGAAGGGGACCGAACCTACGAACCCTTGGGAAAAAGGGACGCAATCTTTAACCAACTACACACCTGGGAAAAGTAACTGGAGCCCGTTGTGCTAACTTGATCCCAAAGGCAAAACCAGCTTTTAGGGATGTTGACCCTGTACCACGATCGTTAGATTGACCACGTACCACGAGTCCAGTTTGACCACGTACCACAGAGTCTTATGTTTTACCACTGTACCACGAGCGTCAGTGTTGACCACTGTACCACAGAGTCGTCAGTGTTGACCACTGTACCACAAAGTCGCAGAGTTTGACCATGTACCACAAATCGTTAGGTTGACCCTGTACCCCAGAGCGTTTGTGTTTTACCACTGTACCCAGATCGTTTGGTTGCCACTGTACCAAGAGTCGTTAGGTTACCACTGTACCACAGAGTCGTCAGTGTGACCACTGTACCACAGGTCGTCAGTGTTGACCATGTACCACAAGTCGTCATGTTGAACCACTGTACCACAGAGTCGTCAAATTTTACCCTGACAACAATCGTCGGTTTTATCACTGTACCACAGGTCTCAGGTTTACCCTGTACCCCCGAGTCGTCAGTGTTGAACCACGTACCACAGATCTCATGTTGACCGTTTCCCAGAGTCGTCAGGTTGACCACTGTCCCCAAGTCTCTATAACCCACTGTCCCAGAGTTGCAGTTTGAACATTACCACAAGTCGTCTTGTTGGACCACGTACCACAGAGTTGTCAGTGTTGAACACTGTCCACAGATTGGGCATTTACCACTCTAAAACCCAGAGTTTCAGTGTTGACCCCTGTACTAGAGTCGTCAGGTTGACCAAAATTTACCACAGGGATTATGTTTACCAATTACCACAAATTCAGGTTACCACTGTACACAGAGTCGTCTGTTGACCACTGACCCAGAGTCTCAGCGTTTTACCACGTACCACAAGTCTAGTGTTGACGCACTGAACCCCAGAGTCGTCAGTGTTGACCCCTTACCACAGAGTCGTTTAGCGTTGACCACTTACCCAAGCGTCATGTTGACCACTGTACCACAGAGTTTTCTGTGTTAACCACTGTACCACAGAGTCCGTCATGTTGATCACTGTACCACAAGTCGTCAGGGTTTTCACTGTACCACAGAGTCTAAGTTTGACCACTGTACCACAGAGTTTTAGTGTTGACCAGACCACAGAGTCGTAAGTGTTGCCACTGTAACAGAGTTTCAGTGTTGACCACTGTACCACAGAGTCGTAAGTTTGACCACTGTCCCACAATTGTCTGTTGACCATGACCACGTTTTGTCATTGTTGACCTTTATACCACAGTTTTGCCAGTGTTAACACTGTCCCAACAGAGTTTTCAGTGTTGAACACTGTACACAGAGTCGTAAATTGTTGCCCCACTCTACCGCAGAGTTGTCAGTGTTGACCCCTGTCATAGAGTCTCATGTTGACCATTGTCCCACAGAGTTATAATGTTTACCTTGAACCACAGAGTTGTCATTTTTGACCACTGAAACACATAGTCGCCATGTTGACCACTGTACCACAGAGTTGTCATGTTGATCCTGTACTACAGAGCGTCAGTGTTGACCCTATACCACAGATCGTCAGTGTTACCCTGTACCACGGTCTAAGTGGGCCACGTACACAAGTCGTCAGGTTGACCAAAAAACCCCCACAGTCGTCAGTGTTGGCCACTGTCCACAGAGTTTTTTCATGTTGATCACTTCCCCAAAGAGTCTCAGTGTTGACCACGTACCACAAGTTGTCTATTTTTGACCACTGACCCAAGTCCAGGTGAGCTTGTCCCACAGAGTGTCTTTCTTGACCATGTTACAATTTGTCAGTTTGACCACGTACCACAAGTCGTCAGTTTTGACCATTAACCGCAAGTTGTGGGTTTTTCCCCACTGTACCAAGAGTTGTGTGTTGCCCATTAACAAAAAGTCCATGTTTACCATTAACCACAGATCGTCATTTTGACCAAAGACCCACGATTGTCATGTTGAACATGACCACAGAGTCGTCAGTGTTGACCACTCTCCCCGCAGAGTTGTCATTTTGACCCCTGTACTAAAAGCGTAGTGCTACCCTTACCACAGAGTCGCAGTGTTTGACAACTATATCACAGAATCGCAGGTTGAACACGGGAACCCACACAGTCATCAGTGTTGACCACTGTCCCAGGAGTTGCATGTTGATCACTGTGCCACAGTTGTCTTTTTGCCACTTTTCCACAAATTGTCAGTTTGACCTTTTGTCCCAAAAGAATCGTCAGTGTTGACCACTGTATCATAAAAACCCAAAGGACCACGGGGCCACCAACTTCCTTTCAGAGACCATTTTGCGATCCAGAGAGGAAACCCTGCAGCTTTCGGGGCACGCACCCCACCGCAGGGGAGCTGGACGAAGTATTCGGGATGTAGCTCTGAGTTACCTATGTTGTTTTACTTTCTGTTGTATTTTTGTGAATGTTTGGCCAATGTATTTTTGCCTTTAAATAAAACTATGATAATGACAATCTCAGAATAATGAAGAAAAATAACATTTCTCCTGGCAATTACAGATTACCTTTTTAAGATAAAACTATAAGGTTCAACACTGAATTAATTACCCAAACTCTGATATACAGGTTTGTGTTGTTCTCTGCACGTAAGACTGTGAATTTACTATAGTTACTGAAAATGACAAGGGTCAGCTTATTGGTGGTCTTAATCCTGCACACTTTATATATATCCAGGAGACTACTGTCACACCCTAGTGAACTCTGGTATAGACTCGTGGGAACCAGGCAATCACGATCACCTGAGCTAGTCTGGAACGTACTGTATTTCCCACAAGTTTCACATTACAAGCTATCAGAAGCAACATAAGCAATGTTTTCTGAAGTGTTGATACAACTGACAGCAAAAATTGTGCTCTTTGGGTTTGGGGTGTATTTAAAAGTAGAATATAGACATACCTGCCATGCAGTACGAGAGTTGTCCCACGATGACAGTGATCCACACTTACCTGAAAAGGGAAAAAACAAATATATATTAATAATCTTGCTCTACCATCAAGACCTAATTATCATAATCAATTTATATTAACTATTGAATTATTTTCACACGACACCCCCCTGGATAGGATCGCTTTTATCACACTGGAGCAACCAGAGCTTCGTAATCAAGTGTCGCGAAAGCTGATTATTATAGTCAAAACTTAGTGGTAAACCACAGGGTCATACAGCGCTCAGTAAGAGGTTGTAAGTCAGTGAAGATGCTTAAAAAAAAGTATAATCGAACTTTGTGTAATAAATCTTTGTTTGTCAAAAAAATCAAAGAGGGAGTCTGTGTCAAAGTGGAGCCCATCAGCGAGGAGTGAAGATACAGTAAATAATATAGAACGGTGACGACGTGGAAGATAAATTCTGCGTGCTCACTGATAGACAGTCCAACAGAATATGACAAACTGAAAATGGAACCTAACAATATACACACGGTGGAACTTGGCACCTTTCCATGAGATACCGTGAGTGAGACATGTGTTCCCAATGTGAAGACGAGATATCCGCAGTCTCCCAACCTCGACATCGTGATAAGAAGACCGGGATCTTGAACTGGGCTTGATAGATTTTATTGCTTATGAATCATTGACCAGCATTATTGCCAACAGTTGCGAAGGTGGCTAGAAATTACAATAAAATAATCTGAGAATGGAATGCCACTATATGAAACTGGAAGCGGAGTTTGCTTGCTCGTTGCCGTGGACATCAACATGCCCAAGGACCCAGTAGAAAACGATTCCTTTGTTTTTGCGAGAAATGCGGCGCAACCAAAGTTGTATTCGAAGAACTAGGGGAGGACACAAATTATTTTTTTTGATAGCTTTCAAAGCACTAAAGGAGTCCGTGACTTCTACAGAAGATGAGGTAGGCCTGGAAGCTATACGGATAATCGCTATGAGAACTGCATACAGTTCAGTTATGAAAATGACCTCGTATAATACTGTCCGGGAACACTGCTGCTAACCTGACATTGTTAGAGAATTTAGAATCATCAGTGTGCACTGCAATGACCCGAGAATGAGACCGGAAGTGGTTCAAGAAAAGGTTAGCTAGAAACCAGTGTAGGTAATTGCGCTCTCGCGCAAGGCAGTGGGGAAGAACACGAACTATACGGAAAAGGGAAGAGAAAAGTTAGATGCTAGAGATAAGATAAGATAAGATTTTGTTCGGATTTTTAACCCCGGAGGGTTAGCCACCCAGGATAACCCAAGAAAGTCAGTGCGTCATCGAGGACTGTCTAACTTATTTCCATTGGGGTCCTTAATCTTGTCCCCCAGGATGCGACCCACACCAGTCGACTAACACCCAGGTACCTATTTGCTGCTAGGTAACAGGACAACAGGTGTAAGGAAACGTTAGAATTTCCACCCCCGGAATCGAACCCGGCCCTCGTGTGTAAGGGACTTTAGCCACCAACCACCGGCTAGATTACATATAAAGGAGGCCCAAATGAAGAGAAATCAAGAGCGAGTGAAGACGAAGAGAATAGGGACAGAGAAACAGAGGAGAAAACAAATAATGGACCTCTACTGATGGATTACTATTGCGGAGGCTGAGACCAGGGTTTAACCTTCCGTGCAATAGTAATTCCTTCTCACTTCCGTTTTGCCAGAATTTATGCTATAATTATATAAAACCCGTTTTTCATAAATTCCAAATGAAATCGAGGTCGCTCACAATTTATTTGATCGCTATATTGAATTATATAATTCAAAATGAAAATGTATCCATGCTTTCAAAATTTACTAATCAACTAATTCATACAAAATTTTAGGTAATTACAAAAGTGAAAAAAACTGCAATTATATAACAATTACAAATGTAGAAAAGGGAATTTTGTCTTCGCCGTTTTATCTAAGTCGTTTTCTTTTTTAACTTCAAACATTCTGGAACAACGTATAATATAAATCAGTAAATATTTAAACCACGACGTTGGGATTAGTATTTAAAAACCAAAAAAATAAGAGGGCCAAGAAGACACAAAATTTAAAACCCCCAAATAATTTTTACACTCAAAAAGGGGCAAAAACCCACCAGGCAATAGACTGCATACTGCAATAAGAACTTGCTTGCAAAAAACAATAAAACTTTGAAAACTGCACCGGGTTTTTGCTATGGCAAATGCACAAAACCTGAAAAAACACTATGCAAAATACAAAATTTGCTGACACTCAACAATTTAGACAGTAGAAGCTGGTAAATCCCTTTTGTCCCAAACATTCAGTTCGTCTTATTTTTTTTTTAGTTCAATGTGGAGTTACCTCTTTTGCGGCTAAAACATCTCAATTCGTCAAAAAATTGATTCGAAACATTTGAACAGTATTTTGATCATAATTTAAAGAAAAAAAAACCTGCTGAAATTTCCAAAACGAGGGTGGGGAAATGGGTTCCTGACTGGCATTTCGAACGACACCACAGAGAACATAAAAGGTAAAAAATCCCGACGGGTTGTTGGGTAAGACACAATGCAACATTAGACAATTTTATTCCGAAACGTTTTCGCCTCACATGGGGCTTTTTTCAGTCGAATACAGAAAGTGGGCGGGACATAGAAAGTGAAGACGATTAATCGCCCCTAAACCCTTGTATCTAGAATTTGAGTTTGGGCCCCTCGCCGGGAGAATTCAGTTCAATCGGGGACTATGGAACGAACTTCCCGGGGCCGGGGGACTGACAACTCAATTCTACACTACAAGGGGGGGTGGACTGATTACATCGCTCACACTCTACTGTTTCCCGCCTACTTTTTTGATTCGACGAAAAGCCCACTGTGAGGCAAACGTTTCGGAATAAAGTTGTCAACTGTTGCATATGTTCTTTCCTAACGACACCACAAGCCGATAACATTTTGATCCGCGATTGTGGGAAACCAATCCCATGTTTTGCCTTTATTTCATGTTTTCATGTCAAAAATTTTAACAACCGGCATTATCGCCTTGTATATGACAAAAAAGGGATCTGCAACATATTTTTAAAATTTAATTTTCAGTTATTGACAGTTTTCATCACAGTTTTTAGTTATTTGTCCACCCCCTGAGCACGAGCAAAACGAGAAACTACAACGTCAAGGTCAAATCAGGACGCTTAATGACTGAGAATATTTCGTAAATCTGGTGGGAAAAATTACCTTGCAAACCCAAATTTGGAGGGAAATTTGTTTGTCACTGGGAACCTTTATATTTTTGACATCCAATAACAACAAAATTTCACACTTATGTGAAAACTTTGCATGACTATGAAAAATTTGCGCAAAAAATCCAAACCCCGTTGTTTTAAATTTCTCCACCCCCTATATTTCAAGTAGTTTTTTTTAAAGACAAAAAAACATTGGCCAAACATTCACAAAAATACAACAGAAAGTAAAACAACAAAGGTACTCAAACTCACTCGAATACTTCGTCCAGCTCCCCGGTGGGCCGCGTCCCAGAATGCTGCGGGCATTTTATCTCTGGATGCAACACGAGCTCAAAAAGAAAAGCTGGTCGCCAACCCCGTGCGCTGCAACATTATCTGATTGATGGCGCCCAGGAGATGTGCTGGGGTTTTTAACTCACCCTAAGATCTTTTTCCTTGAGTATGTTTCAATTTTTGCCACCTAACTAACTGTGTCGCGGCCTTTTTTCCCTTCCCCAATCTTCATGACTTGTATTTGGCAGTTAAATTCAAGGACCAGTTGCTGGACCAGGCTTGTAGCCTGTCCAGGTGTCTTTGTAGTCTTGCCTGATCCTCGACCGATTTGATTCTCCCCCATGAACTTCACATAAACTGCAAACAAAGACACTTCTGTGTCTATCCCTTCACATATACCAAAAACAGCACGGGTCCTTGGGACTAAACCCCTGTGGAATCCCGATTGTCACAGGCGCCCACTCTGACACCTCACGTACCTTTGACTCGTGTTGCCTCCCTGTCAGGTATTCCTGATCCATTTGCAGTGCCTTTCCTGTTATGTGTGCCTGATCCTCTAGCTTTTGCAGAAACCCCCTTGTGGGGAACTGTGTCGAAGGCCTTCTTGCAGTCCAAGAAAATGCAGTCTATCCACCCCTCTCTCTCTTGTCTTACTTCTGTCACCTTTCATTAAAACTCCAGTAGGTTGTGACACGGGAAATTTTTCTTCCCTGAAACCGGTTTGGTTGTCGATTATACACTTGTTTCTTTCCAGGTGCTCCACCACTCTCCTCCTGATGATCTTCTCCATGATTTTGCATACCATACACGTTAGTGACACAGGTCCCGTAGTTTAATGCCTCATGTCTGTCTCCTTTTTTAAAAATTAGGACTACATTTGTCCATTTTTAATGGATATGTTGAAGATCTTGTTAGTGGCACACACAACATCTCTGCTCCCCCTCTAAGGACCCACGGAGAGATGTTTCTGTTCCCACCGCTTTGAGGTGTCTAGTTCACATAGCAGCTTCTTTCACCTCCACATTGGTTATGTGTAGCTCATCCAACACTTGTTGGTGTAAACCCCCTGTTTTTTGATTTCCTGAAGTCCTAAACCCATTTCACTGTAAAAAACTTCTTTAAATCTCGTGTTGAGCTCCGAATACCTCCCCGGGGTCGTTTCTTGTGAACTCATCAACCTTTCTCAGTCTGATTACGTGGTCCCTTTACTGTTGTTTTCCTCCTGATGTGGCTATACAACAGCTTCGGGTCAGACTTGACTTTCGAACTATGTCATTTTCATATTGTCGCTGAGCCTCCCTTCTTTTCTGTGCATATTCATTCTGGCCCTTCGGCTAATCTCTTTTTTTTCCTGAGTTCTTTGTCTTCTGTACCATTTCCATTCTCTAGTACATGTATTTTTGCTCCCTACACCTTTGGGTTAACCAAGGACTCGTTTTGGTCTTCCCATTATTTCTGTTTCCCTTGCAACAAACCTCTCCTCTGCCTCCTTTGAATTTTGTTGTCACACTGTCCATCATTTCTTGTACGGGTTTTCCTGTCAGTTCTCTCTCCCAGTGAATTCTTGCAGAAAGTTCCTCATGCCTGAGTAGTCCCCCCCTTTTGTAGTTTTTTTTCCCCCATCCTATTCCTGCAAACTCTCTCCACTTTAGCTCAACTTGTAGTCAAAGCACAGAACCACATGATCACAAACTCCTAGGGCCTTTCATACATGATATCCTCGATGTTTGAACTACTCAAGTGATTTCAAGGGCCATTCATGCTGGATCATCCTCACCCTCTCTCTGGTAGTGTCTCTAACATGTTGATGCATGAGATTTTCCAGTAAAACATCCATCATCTTTGGGTTTTCCATGTTTCGGGATCCTAATGGGGCCCCCGGGTTTTTCCCCGTCAATCTCCTTGTGATTGAAATCACCCATAACTAGTAACTTTGCTCCCCCCCTGTGAGTTCTTCTGGCCACCTCGGCTAGTGTGTCGACCATTGCTCTGTTGCTCTCGTCGATTCTTCTCTTGGCCTTCTGCAGTTTTTGTGGCGGTTGTACATTACCTGCAAAATTATCACCTTATGTCCCTCAGACTGGGTTTTTTCCTACTAAGTAGTCCCCTTTCGCCCATGCCATCCATTCCTTCCATTTTCCTCAAAACCCCACTGGTTTTTAATGAGCAGTGCAACCCTCCTTCCCCCTCTCCTCCCTCTGTCTTTTCCAGAGGATTTGATATCCAGGTGGGAAAAATTGCATCTGTTATCATCCTGGTGTGTTTTGTGTACTCCCACCTATTTGTACTCACCTATTTGTGGCTGCAGGGTCAGTCTTACTCCTGGCCCCGCCTCTTCACCGTTGCTCTGGGTCCTCTCTCTCTCCCCGTCCATTACTTTTTTCATACCTCGCTTAAAAAACTATGTAAGTGGGTTTCTGCCTCCACAAACATCATTTCCTAGGCTATTCCACTGCCTGACAACTCTATGACTGAAGAAATACTTCCTAATACTCTCTGACTCATCTGTGTTGTGTGTATGTTGTTGTGTGTGTTGTGTGTGTGTGTGTGTTGTGTGTTTGTTGTACTCACCTATTTGGGGTTGCAGGGGTGGAGTCTAGCTCCTGGCCCCGCCTCTTCACCGGTTGCTACTGGGCCCTCTCTCTCCCCCGCTCCATGAGCTTTATCAACCTCGTCTTAAAACTGGTATGGTTCCTGCCTCCACTACGTCATTTTTCTAGTGGTTTGTGTGTGTGTGTGTGTGTGTGTGTCGGGTGTACGTTTTGTGGCTGACGGAAATAGTAACACAATTTCATTTATACCGTTACTTTACGTCCCTGCACAAGCCCTTCTAGGGTCGAATTCATTAGAAGACTAAAAACAGTAGGTGAAGCAGTTTTGACGTTATCTGTCCGTCAGTCATCGTAGGAGGTGATCAGTCTCCCTTTCTTAAACATGTATTAATTTGGCTGTTAATGGGATTCAAAACCTATCGAAAAAAAAAAAACTTTAATTCATAAAATTATATTTGAAATATACACTTAGCATATATAAACTAAGAAAATGGAGTGTTCGGGCATCAGCTACACAAAAGTTAAAAAAGGCTGCTTGGAAAGCTGTCTACTAACAGTCATAAATAATCAAATACTGAAATAGGAATTAAAGTAATGCCTCACAGTATATACTCTGGAAAAATAACAACCCTGAACATAATCCAGAGCTTAAACACTTTATCAAAGTTAGGTACAACACTTGATCTTATGTCACAGGTGAATGTTGCTCGTTAGTGGAGACGGACGTGAAATGGTACTTTGGGCAGTGAAGCATTTCTGATAAACCAGCTATAGTTATTTAGATTAAGATCGTAATATAAATAAATGGAAGAAATGTTAATAAATATCTTCAAATAAGTTCCAGATGTATCTCTTGACCACTAACAGCCGAGTTAAAGAAATATGACAAAACACTTGTCCCGGTGAACCATTGGTTTTGAGAGACAAAACTGGTTCAGTCGCTCTGCCTCAACCTTACAGTCACGATTGTGATCAGTTTAGTGTTGGGTGAGGTAGTGACCGCAGTCTGTGCTACAGTGCGTAATATTACGTGTTAATTGTTAGTGATATAGTTTTGAAATGTAATACACAACGTGTTACTGAAATGTGGATAAAATCAATTGTAGACATAGTGTTGGGAGTGTGTAGGGTTCGCAAGATGACCTTATAGTGCTTTATTATTAGGTATCCTCAGAGGGATTTTAAGTGATTTTCAGTTTTTTTTTTTTTTAACTCTAACTTCGTTTTTTTCGTTCAAAGCGAGAACCTCATCCAGTAGCTTGTAATTTTCGAGGCTTGTGTAGTGTAATGGAACAATAAGCAAGTGCATGTCGTCACTGTCTTAAACCTGCTGCAATCACTTCATTGTGGGATAGTTCGAGGCCTGGGCACAGACCGGGCGAGGCCTGGTCACAGACCCGGCGAGACCTGGTCACAGACCGGGCGAGGCCGGTCACAGACTGTGCCGGGGGACGGTATCCCCAGAAACACACTCCAGGTACACAGCTTCAAACAATCATAAAAGTTGCCTCTTAATTCACCGACGACAGAGTGAAACTCAGGGGTGTAGCAGTAGAGTTGATCATTTTTATGTAACACAATACAGAAGAAGCTACATGGGAAATTTGGGAAATCTTTTGCTCAAGACGTTTTCACACACTCGAAATTTCACGAACAATGTATCGTTGCAAGACATCAACAACAGGAGGACAGCGCTTAGTTATGAAAATAATAATAGGAGGGAATTCTCTGAGACAAGACAAAAGGTGTCCCGTGAAACCTTCTGTCTTGCTTCAGAAATTTTCCTCTTATCTGTTGCTGTCTTGCAACATTGCATAGCTCCTGACAACGACCGAGAGTGTGAAAGATCTAAGCTAAAGCTTTCCACCCCAAGTAGCTTGTTCATTGTTAAAATAGCTAATCTGCAGTTGCATTGCGTTAATATAAAGTGAAAAAAAAATCATTAGCAGTTTCCTCTTGGGAGCCCCCTCAAGGGAGGTTCCTTGACGCTGGTGAGGGGCTCTTGATGCTGGTGAGGGCTCTTGATGCTGGTGAGGGGCTTTTGATGCTGTGAGAGGATCTTGATGCTGGTGGGGGGCTCTTGATGCTGGTGAGGGCCTTGATCTGGTTTGAGGGCTCTTGATGCTGGTGAGGGGATCTTGATCTAGGGAATTGGATTTGTGTTCCGGTTCCTGAATTGAGCCTGAATACCTTCTATCCCCCCCCCCACATGCGCTGTATAATCCTACGGTTTAGCGCTCCCCCATGATTATAATAATAATAAACCTCTTGGAACGTCTTCAGTGTTTAATGCCTGATTCAGCTGACCACCTTCAATGTACGTTCTGATCGGCTTCCCAAAATCTCACCACTCGTTAGTTTACTGAACGCAAAGTTCCCCCTCTAATTCACTAACAAAAGTCCCGATTCCTAATTTTATTGAGTAAAAAGTTAAGTTTTTTTATATTTAATAACTAAAATTATTCTTCTGGTCGGCCAAAAAAATTTAATGAAACATTCTGTATGAATATGAAAATCCACAACTTTTTTTATTAATTAAGTGTAAATTTTAACAAATCATTCTATAGAATGTTGGCTCGGTGCCTGGTGGTTAACGCTCTCGCTCACACGGTAGGGCCTGGGTTCGATTCCCAGCCAGAGTAGAAACATTGGACGTGTTTCTTTCCAAACCTTTGTCTATGTTCCCCATCATTAAAATGGGTACCTGGGTGTGAGTCGACTGGTGTGGTCGCATCCTGGGACACTGACCTAAGGAGGCCTGGTCACAGACCGGCCGCGGGGCGTTACCCCCGGACTCTCTCCAGATAAAATCTCCAGATAACATATTTTAGTAAATGTAAATTAAAATATTCCTGATATTACTACAAAGTTTGGAATCGTTTTGGGAAACTGATGATTTACTCGAATGCCTTTTCTGAAACGTCTCAAACTTTTTAGTTGGGTGGTTTTATTAACTGCATGTTTGATGCTGACATTGAGCTGTGATGATTTCAATTTGCCAAATTTATTAATTCCTTATTTCCCAAAGTAATTCCCCTCAAGGAAGGTTCCTTGATTCCGGTGAGGGGCTCTTAGCGGTGAGGGGCCTTGTCGGTGAGGGGGTCTTGATTCGGGAGGGGGTCTTTATCGGTGAGGGGGCCTTTAGGTGGGGGG
>NW_026509048.1:0-5000 GCF_026875155.1 Cherax quadricarinatus
GTTGTTGGCGCTGCAACACAGCTAGGGAAGGACAGACAGCTAGTTAGACAGACAGTTATGTTAACATGAAAGCAAACAGGTAGACAACAGGACAACAAGATAGGCAAGTTAACTAGTAGACAGACGTCTGAATCTACAACTGAACACCACAGACAACTGAACACCACAGACAACTGAACACCACAGACAACTGAACACCACAGACAACTGAACACCACAGACAACTGAACACCACAGACAACTGAACACCACAGACAACTGAACACCACAAACATCTGAGAACAACAAACAACTGATCACGACAAACAACTAATCACCATTAACAGCTGAACATCACCAATAACTGAACGCCACAAACAACTGAACACAAAAATTGAACACCACAAGCAGTTGAACACTATAAAACTGAACTCCACAGACAACTAAACACAGCAACTGACACAAACATCTGAACACAACTGAGCGCCATTAACAACTGAACATCACCAACAATTGAACACCAAAAGCAACTGAACACCACAAACAAGCGAACATGAACGACTGAAACACTAAGTATGAATAAGCACCACGTACGACTGAACACAACGAACAGCTGAAGACTGGGAATGACTGCTCACTAAGAACAGCGGAAGACGAACGATGGGAAACCAAGAACGACTAAACATCACGAGCGACTGAACACCAAGAACGACTGAACGCGAGGAAGGTCTAAACCTGCGGAACGAGTGAACACGAGGAATGACTGAACAGGAGGAACGACTGAACACGAGAATTAACTAAGAAAAGGCCTGTCGATCATGTGGTAGTGAAGATCGTGACCTCTTCAGCAGGGCAGTCAGTAGCACACACCATCCCTGTGTACCTCCTAAGTTTACTCAAGTCCCGTGTGTCTAAGTAAATTCAAGTCCTGTGCACCTAAGTTAATTCATGTCCCGTGTTTCTAACTTAACTCAAACCCTGTGTACCTGAGTTAACTCACGTCCTGTGTATCTAAGTTAACTCAAACTCTGTTTACCTAAGTTACCTCAATTCCTGCGTATCTAAGTTAAGCTCACCCTTAGTTAACTCAGCCTCTGTGTATCTTAGTTAACTCAAGCCTTGTGTACCCAAGTTAACTCAAGCCTTGCGTACCCAAGTTAACTCAAGTCCTTGGTAAGCTCAGTTCAGTCTCAGGACAATTGTCTTACCACGTTCCCTCCACCTGTTGCTTGACATAATTTCTCTTGCGTATCCCAACAATTACTGTGTATCATAATGATTTACCCGTCTTAATAATTTACTAATGTCTAAATTATTGACACGTGTCATAACAATTGGCACGTGTGTTAATATTAAACTTGAGTCACAATAATTGATATAGGTCATAATTATTGACATAGGTCAAAATAATTTCCAGGTGTCATAATAACTGACAGGAGTCATAATAAGAAACTTGTGCCATAATTATATATGCGTGTCATAATAACTCACAACTGTATTTATAACAGAAATGCCCAATAATTCTTCACTCGTGTCAAAATTCTTAAAAGTTCTATAATGACTGAATGGTGTCATATTTATTAATACGTATCAAAATTACTGACAGGATTCGCAATTATTGACACGTGTCCTAAATATTGGCGCTTGCCAAAACTATTCTCACGTGTCATAAATACTGACATGTGTCATAGCTTTAGTGACGTCTCATAAAAACTGACACGTGTCATAAATACTGACACGTGCCAATAATTCTTGACGAGTTATTTTTTATTTCGTAAATAATTTCTTGACTTTTTTCCAAACTTTTTTTCCAAATGTATTTTTCTTCACCGTGTGTATATATACATTCCTAGAAAATATTAACACGCGTATTTTATTGTAAAAAGTCTTACCAAGACGATTTTCCTGAACCAAAACCTCATTCATACGAAGCAGATGTTATGACAAACTTTTATATGAAGTAGGAAGCGCTGGAACAATCCTTCTTGTAAGTAGCAGGATACGCTGGAACAAACCCTTTGTATGTGGAGTAAGAGGTTCTGGAACAAACCTCTTTTATGTAAAGCAGGAGGTGTTGGTAAAAAGTTTATTTATACGAAGAAAGTGTTGCTGGAACAAACCTCATTTATATGAAATAGAATCTACTGGAGTAAATCGTAATACGAGGCAGTAGCAGCTGGAACAAACCATGTACGAGACTGTAACTGCTGGAACAAACCGTTTACGAGGCAGTAGCTGCTGGAACAAACCATGTACGAGACAGTAGTTGCTGGAACAAACCATGTATGAGGCAGAAACTGCTGGAACAAACAATGTAAGAGGCAGAAGCTACTTGAGCAAACCATGTGCAAGGCAGGAGCTGCTGGAACAAAACACGCTGACAGTCCCATATCTTCATTGACTTACTTTCTGTTTCTCCTTAATTTTCCTTCAACTTCCATCTTGCTCCTTCCCACAAAGGCTGCTTCCTTTCACCTTCACCTTTCTTCTTCTAACCCAGTGGTTCCCAAACTGGGGGTAAATTACCCCCTGGGGGTAATTGAACCATTTTTGGGGGGTAATGGAGGGGTGACAGAAAAAAAGTTATGAATTCTGAAAATCAAGAAAACAATGCGGTACCCGGTATGAGGATTATTGTTAACTTTGTCTTAGTATATAAAGTTGTAAAGTAAACCTATTATAAGTAAGTAATAAAGTTAAACCAAATAACAATAAACATCAAAAACTAATATACAGTATTAGAAAAGAAGAAATATATAGCTAAGTGTGTGGAAATCCAAAAGTATTTTGACAAGTATGCTTCAGGACAAAAGTCACTCAGTAGCCCAGATCGACCTGTCCAGTACGCGTCACTCACTTCCTGAGGCTGCCTCTATTTCACACTGTCAGTTTATCTGTGAGCATCAGCCGAGGTAGACATAAGCTGGTATGTATGTGTACTGCCCTGTGCAGTATATAGTTAGTATTTACCCACTGTTACTGTGAATTTGTAGCTATTATTAATTTTATATATAATGTATGTGTGGTTCTTACGTTTTCAATGGTTTTGCTAGGATTAGCAGAGTATGCGAGGCTGTATACGTTCACGTTTAGCCATATATATCAATAATAACAACATTTTGTGAAAGGGGTAACATGCTTTATGTGGCATGTTAAATTGGGTAACAAGCTGAAAAAGTTTGGGAACCACTGTTCTAACCCTTTCACTAACTTCTCCCCCTTCTTCATTCGCCTTCCCCTTCTTCCTTCGTGCCTTTTGCTCTTCTTGCTTTCTCTTTATCCTCTTAATTCTTCTACCTTTTGATATACCCTTTTTGCCCCTTTAATCTGTTTCTCTTTCCTCTTCCCTTAAGGCATTTTCCATTTCCTTAACTCCCCATTTTCCCTACCTCTTCGAGGTGCTCCGCCCCAATCCCTCTGTTTCCTCTTCCCTTCCCTCTCTCGTCTTTCTAACCTCCTTTCTTCCTTCCCCCACAAGTATGCACCTCCACCTCCCTAAAAAAAAAATCCCTATTATCTCCCCGAGATTTTTCCCACCTCCAACCCTTCTTTCTTTCTCCTGTCTCCTGCCTGTCCTCTTTCCCTAATCCTCCTTGTCTCCTTCCCCTCTCGTCTGCCACCTCTCGCTTTCTGTGTACACTTACTTGATAAAATCATCCTCAGCTCATTGTGTACACTTGATTAACGACATCAGTATCCGCTTATTGTGTATACTTGTTTGGCAACCTCAGCCTCATCAGCAGCGGTCTAATAACAGAGATGCAAGTGCCCACAATAACAATTAATAAAAACGAGAACTTTGATGAGTTGATGGTGGGAGTGGAGATGGAAGGGCAGGAGGTGGATGCACTTCCTCCCAAACACACTCATTCTCATATATGTAATAAAAACACACAACAAGCTAAGTATCTATAGACAAGTTTATTAATAGATGGTAACTAACTAAATAACAAATGCACAAACAACACAAACAAAAGACCAAATGTCTCTCGAAAACTGCCTTAAGCAGATGGCCATTAACTAAGATAAGTACACACACACACACGGTATAAACCTTGGTAATAAATACCAACAAGTTGGTTTAGAAAAATACGTAAACAAACACTAGAACATTTATTAGAAAACGTTTCGGTCCTGACACTTTGATCACTTCTAACATACTGAAGTTAAAAGACAGTATGTATAGGCGGAGAGTGAGGTGTGAGTGACTCAAACAGCCAAAGTAACACCTTTCCAGCAACACAGAAGTCACATGATCTCATCGTCATCCCAATATGGCATTCTTTAGGTCACCATGCGTCACTCACACCTCACTCTCCGCCTATATATACTGTCTTTTAACCTATGTATGTTAGTAGTGATCAAGGTGTTTGCTTACGTGTTTTTCTAAGCCACACACACACAGTTAAGGAAAAGCTATGGAAAAGGATGGACCAAGTGTGGGAAAGCAAACTAGGAGAGTCATAAGAAAGAAGGAACACTGCAACAGGCCTACTGACCCATGCGTAACAGGTCCATGTCTCCACCCCCCCCCCCGGATTAGCCCAATGACCCACCAAGTCTGGTCACTTCCACTTAAGGAAAGAGCACGGCATCAGACCTAGTAGCACAAGCTAGTCAGGTCCAACTCACACCCACCCACACCCACCTATTTTTAAAACTACACAATGTTTTAGCCTCTATAACTGTACTTGGGAATTTGTTCCACTCATCCACAACTCTATTACCAAACCAGAGCTTTCCTATATCCTTCCTGAATCTGAATTTTTCCAACTTGAAACCATTGCTGCGAGTCCTGTCTTGGCTGGAAATTTTCAGCACGTTACTTACATCCGCTTTATTTATTCCTGTTTTCCATTTATACACCTCGATCATATCCCCCCTAATTCTACGCCTATCGAGAGAGTGCAGATTCAGGATCCTCAATCTAGCCTCATAGGGAAGATTTTTGATACATGGGATCAACTTTGTCATCCTCCTTTGTACGTTTTCCAGAGCATTTATATCCATTCTGTAATACG
>NW_026509048.1:10000-13465 GCF_026875155.1 Cherax quadricarinatus
CTCATCATGGTAACTAAGGATCACAGGGCAGCTAGTTTTCTGTTCCAGCGACTCAGTGCGGCTGTTCTGAGGGGTAATACCTGCTGTATTTTGGGTACACGCCCCAACTCTGAGGAGCTGGATGAGATTCTCGCATTATAATCAGTGACAAACACGTAACAATATGTACTTGACATGTATCTCTCTCACACCTCATGTACTGTATATACCATCTTTATATCAACAATGTATATATATATACAGACCACCTCTTTACTGGGGGTCTTCATCCTCAGAGAAGACAATAAACGTACCTTAGGGAAAACTCAAGGTTCTTCCCGGAGCTGTTTGAATATTTTCTTTATGTGAACATTTATTAATAGACAGAATACATTGACAGAAAACACAAACATGAATACATTGGTACAATGTATCAAAAATTATGAATTTCCTCCAGATGTTTGTGTAGATGTTGTGTATATACACATACATATATATTCTTCTTTCAACACACCGGCCGTATCCCACCGAGGCGGGGTGGCCCAAACGAAAAAACGAAAGATTTCTCCTTTTACATTTAGTAATATATGCAGGAGAAGAGGTTACTAGCCTCTTGCTCCCGGTATTTTAGTCGCCTCTTACAACACGCATGGCTTACGGAGGAAGAATTCTGTTCCACTTCCCCATAGAGATAAGAGGAAATAAACAAGAATAAGAACTAGAAAGAAAATAGAAGAAAACCCAGAGGGGTGTGTATATAAGTGCTTGTACATGTACGTGTAGTGTGACGTAAGTGTAAGTAGAAGTAGCAAGACGTACCTGAAATCTTGCATGTTCATGAGACAGAAAAAAAGGACACCAGCAATCCTACCATCATGTAAAACAATTACAGGCTTTCGTTTTACACTCACTTGGCAGGACGGTAGTACCTCCCTGGGCGGTTGCTGTCTACCAGCCTACTACCTATATATATATATATATATATATATATATATAATATATATATATATATATATATATATATGTCGTGCCAAATATGTAAAACTGGTCAATTAGCAAGAACCCATTTAAAATAAAGTCCTTTCTAAAATTTTCTCTTATACGTTTAAAGATATATTTTTTTCATTCATGATAATGTAAAAAAATTTAATTTTGCACCAAAAGAATCTTAGAAAACTTACCTAACCTTATTATAACAAGAACAATTTATTTTAGCCTAACCAAACTAAATATATTTTAGATTTGTTTACAATAATTTAATACTAAACAAACACAGAGAAATATATTTTTTTCGTTAGGTTCAGAATGATTTTGGCGAAATTATTGCATACACAAATTTTCACTTGTCCTATATGGCAAGATGAGCGTTGCTATTTAAGGCAAGATCGCAAGTTCTGCCTATTCTTTTTTCTTTCAACACACCGGCCGTATCCCACCGAGGCAGGGTGGCCCAAAAGGAAAAACGAAAGTTTCTCCTTTTACATTTAGTAATATATACAGGAGAAGCGGTTACTAGCCCCTTGCTCCCGGCATTTTAGTCGCCTCTTAAAACACGCATGGCTTACGGAGGAAGAATTCTGTTTCACTTCCCCATGGAGGTAAGAGGAAATAAACAAGAACAAGAACTAAAAAGAAAATAAAAGAAAACCCAGAGGGGTGTGTGCATATATATGCTTGCACATGTATGTGTAGTGTGACCTAAGTGCACGTAGAAGTAGCAAGACATACTTGAAATCTTGCATGCTTATGAGACAGACAAAAGACACCAGCAGTCCTACCATCTTTGTAAAACAATTACAGATTTTCGTTGTACACTCACTTGGCGGACGGAGTACCCCTGGGAGGTTGCTGTCTACCACCCTACTACCTGGGCGACATATATATATATATATATATATATTATATATATATATATATATATATATATATATATTTTATTAATATATATTTTATATATATATATATATAAAATATATATATATATATATATATATTTTATATATATATATATATATATATATATATATTATATATATATATTGTGCAGGTCAAGCCACAGGGCGGTGGAACTCTTTAGCTCAAGTGCTTTCACGCTTCTCAGTGCGTCATTAGGAGCTGTGCAATGTTGCAAGGGAGCAACAAAGGCTGTTAGAGAGGTGTCAGAGTAGCGTAGGTGTCACCGTCCACGTTTACCCTCAGACTTTATATGCGCACTAATTTACACAAAAAAATTATCAACTCTTCACCAATACATTTAAATTTCATTATCCACTGTTGTCGAATTAGGAGGCATCATTTTTTAATATTTGCTGCTATGCTACTCGGGATACTGGGAACAGGTGGATCAATTTTGGTCATGGTGCAACTGAACATGCCAATTGCTCCAAGAATCTGGTCCAGTTACCTTACAAAATCATTGAAAATTTGAAGACGAGTGGATGAAGGCTTATCGAGTTACGAATCTAAATAAAAGAGAAAAGCTGAAGAGGAAGAAAAAAGAAAAATTTCAGGCAGATTCTTAATGGTTTAAGAATACTAATAATAAATCTAGAAGTCATTGTACACTGAAGAGATCCCTTTACGTTGGAAATTTTTGAGTTTATGATTAATGGCTTCACTCATTCCACGCTATTATTAGTCTGCTTTTACTATATACCAAAATATTTACTGCTGTAAAATAATTATTACATATTTTGTAAACATATTATATGAGACAACACTTGAAGAAAAAATATTAAAACGAAAATTTGAGATATTGCACATGTCTTATATTTGTGTTTCTTATATTATTAAAACCTCGGTGAGGGACCCTTAAAGAAACATACTAAATATTGTTCTATTTATTAAAGGAAACATTTCGGTATGAGTGCCGAAAAGTTATGTGTCTTTTCCAGTGTTCGTAGCATTTTAATAAAATAAAAAAAAATCCATAAAAACTGGGAACGAGGAGAAAATCCTCAGAGAACTCAAATGTAAAACAAAAAAAAAAAAACTTTTAACTGGAAGTGGACAAGGTAAAGGAAAAAAAAAAGTCGTTAACAGAAATAATGAGAAACAAACAAAAGAGAAAAAATGAGTCACCTGTAAACAATGGAAACTTGGGTAAGTGATGTAAACAACGTCTGTGGGCATGTTGCAAACAAAGTTTGTGCAGATTTAAAATCAGCTTGTGTAGATGAGATAAACAAAGATTTGGGGATGATGTAAACTAAGGTTTGTTTGGATGATCTAGACAAAGTTTGTGTGTATTATGTAAACAAAGTTTTTGTGAATGATGTAAACAAAGGCTGTGTACAAGTTGTAACTAACGTTTGGGGATGATGTAAACGAAGTTTGAATGGATGATATAAACAATGTTTGCATTGATATAAAGGTTTGTATGGAAGATGTAAACAACTTTTTATTAATAATGTAAACAATATTTGTATGAATGATGTAAACAATGTTTAAATAGATGATGTAAAGGAAATTTGTATAGATTTAAAA
>NW_026509049.1:0-10000 GCF_026875155.1 Cherax quadricarinatus
TTTTTTTAACTCCATTATGATACATCCATTAGTTCTAAGTTATATATGAATTTGTTATTGTATAGAATCAGCCCAGAACCACCTACCTGTTCAGCCTATAAGATAGTAGTGTATGTCGAGATGACATACGTAACATGACCGAGCTGTCAGCATAGTTGCTGATCCCTGTGTTGTATAGCATATTAGTATCATCCATGTGCTTTAGATAGGAGATCCCTTTTAGGCCTGTGACTTTGTGTGACATCACGGGATGCGCATGTGTACGTTCGTACCTCTGCCTCGGCCTCAGTCGGCGTTTTGACACAGGCTAGGACAGGCAGAGGCTGGGCTCCATTTCCCATCATCACAGTCTGACAATATATGTTACCATCCAACAAGTGTGTCTACCTTCAACCCTCGATATCTCCATTTAAGAACCCCTACGATAAACATCCCCTCCCGTCACTACCCCTACTCCCTCCCCTTCCTTTCACCATCCCTACCTACAGGTAGGTAGACATCCCCTTCCTTCACCACCCCTACGTACATCCCCTCCCATCACCACCCCTACTCTCCCTTCCCCACCCTTTACCAACCCCTACCAACATCCCCTCCCATCACCACCCCTACTCCCTCCCCCACCCTTTACCACCCCTACCAACATCCCCTCCCATCACCACCCCTACTCCCTCCCCCACCCTATTACCACCCCTACCAACATCCTCTCCCATCACCACCCTTACTTCCTCCCCCACTCTTTACCCCCTACCAACATCCCCTCCCATCACCACCCCTACTCCCTCCCCCCACCCTTTACCACCCCTACCAACATCCTCTCCCATCACCACCCCTAATCCCTCCCCCAAGCTTTAACCACCCCTACCAACATCCCCTCCCATCACTGCCCCTACTCCCCCCACCCTTTACCACCCCTACCAATATCCCCTCCCACACTACCCACTACTCCCTCCCCCACCCTTTACCACCCTACCAACAACTTCTCCCATCACAACCCTTACTCCCTCCCCTCCTTTCACCATCCCTCCCTTCACTACCATTACCTACATCCCCTCCCTTCACTACCTACCCCTACTCCCTCCCTCTCCCTTCACCACCCCTACCTACATCCCCTCCCATCACTACCCCTACTTCCTCCCCCTCTCATCACCACCCCTACCAACATCCCCTCCCATCACTACCCCTACCAACATCCCCTCCCATCACTACCCCTACCAACATCCCCTCCCATCACTACCCCTACTCCCTCCCCTTCCTTTCACCATCCCTACCTACAGGTAGGTAGACATTCTCTTTCCTTCACCACCCCTACCTACATCCCCTCCCATCACTACCCCTACTCCCTCCCCCACCCTTTACCACCCCTACCAACATCCCCTCCCATCACCACCCCCTACTCCCTCCCCTACCCTTTACCACCCCTACCAACATCCCCTCCCATCACTACCCCTACTCCCTCCCCTTCCTTTCACCATCCCTACCTACAGGTAGGTAGACATCCCCTTCCTTCACCACCCCTACTTACATCCCCTCCCATCACCACCCCTACTCCCTCCCCCACCCTTTAACCACCCCTACCAACATCCCCTCCCATCACCACCCCTACTCCCTCCCCCATCCTTTACCACCCTACCAACATCCCCTCCATCACCACCCCTACTCTCCCTCCCCCACCCTTTACCACCCCTACCAACATCCTCTCCCATCGCCACCCCTACTCTCCCTCCCCCACCCTTTACCACCCCTACCAACATCCCCTCCCATCACCACCCCTACTCCCCCCACCCTTTTACCACCTCTACCAATATCCCCTCCCATCACCACCCCTACTCACCTCCCCCACCCTTTAACCAACCCCTACCAACACCTCTCCCATCGCCACCCCTACTCCCTCCCCCACCCTTTTCCACCCCTACCAACATCCCCTCCCATCACCCCACCCCTACTCCCCCCACCCTTTACCACCTCTACCAATATCCCCTCCCATCACCACCCCTACTCCCTCCCCCACCCTTACCACCCCTACCAACATCCCCTCCCATCACCACCCCTACTCCCCCCACCCTTTAACCACCTCTACCAATATCCCCTCCCATCACCACCCCTACTCCCTCCCCCCACCCTTTACCACCCCTACCAACATCCCCTCCCATCACCACCCCCTACTCCCCCCACCCTTTACCACCTCTACCAATATCCCCTCCCATCACCACCCCTACTCCCTCCCCCACCCTTCACCACCCCCTACCAACATCCCCTCCCATCACCACCCCTACTCCCTCCCCTCCTTTCACCATCCCTCCCTTCACTACCATTACCTACATCCCCTCCCTTCACTACCCACTACTCCCTCCCCCTCCCTTCACCACCCCTACCTACCTCCCCTCCCACACTACCCCTACTCCCTCCCCCTCCCGTCACCACCATCCGCCCCTACCTCCACCACTTATCCTTCCACCCCACCACCCCTACATCCACCCTTACATCTATTCCTACCACCACCCCCACCCCTACATCCACCATCCAAAAAACCAACTCCCACCTCCCCACCCCCACTACCCCTACTTTCACCATCCCTAACCCTAAATCCATCCCACCCAATTCCCACCCCCACTGACTCTACCCCACCCAAACGCTCACTACCCCTCCCTCCACCCCACACGACTCCCACCCCAACTACCTCCACCCCACCCTGCTGGAATGTCATACTGTGTAAGTCAGTCCAGTACCTACTGTTATACTGTGTAAGTCAGTCCAGTACCTACTGTTATACTGTGTAAGTCACTCCAGTACCTACTGTTATACTGTGTAAGTCAGTCCAGTACCTACTGTTATACTGTGTAAGTCACTCCAGTACCTACTGTTATACTGTGTAAGTCACTCCATTACCTACTGTTATACTGTGTAAGTCACTCCATTACCTACTGTTATACTGTGTAAGTCACTCCAGTACCTACTGTTATACTGTGTAAGTCACTCCATTACCTACTGTTAACTATGTTAAGTCAATCCAGTACCTACTGTTTATACTGTGTAAGTCACTCCATTACCTACTGTTATACTGTGTAAGTCACTCCAGTACCTACTGTTATACTGTGTAAGTCACTCCAGTACCTACTGTTATACTGTGTAAGTCACTCCAGTACCTACTGTTATACTGTGTAAGTCAGTCCAGTACCTACTGTTATACTGTGTAAGTCACTCCAATACCTACTGTTATACTGTGTATGTCACTCCAGTACCTACTGTTATACTGTGTATGTCACTCCAGTACCTACTGTTATACTGTGTAAGTCACTCCAGTACCTACTGTTATACTGTGTAAGTCACTCCAGTACCTACTGTTTTAAATGTGTAAGTCACTCCATACCTACTGTTATACTGTGTATGTCACTCCATACCTACGTTATACTGTGTATGTCACTCCAGTACCTACTGTTATACGTGGTAAGTCACTCCAGTACCTACTGTTATACTGTGTAAGTCACTCCAGTACCTACTGTTATACTGTGTAAGTCACTCCAGTACCTACTGTTATACTGTGTAAGTCACTCCAGTACCTACTGTTATACTGTGTAAGTCACTCCAGTACCTACTGGTTTTACTGTGTAATCACTCCAGTACCTACTGTTTTACTGTGTATGTCACTCCATACCTACTGTTATACTGTGAATGTCACTCCATACCCACTGTTTTAAATGTGTAAGTCACTCCCGTACCTACTGTTATACTGTGTAAGTCACTTTCCCGTACCTACTGTATACTGTGTATGTCACTCCAGTACCTACTGTTATACTGTGTATGTCACTCCAGTACCTACTGTTATACTGTGAATGTCACTCCAGTACCTACTGTTATACTGTGTAAGTCACTCCAGTACCTACTGTTATACTGTGTAAGTCACTCCAGTACCTACTGTTATACTGTGTATGTCACTCCAGTAACCCACCATTATACTGTGTAAGTCACTCCAGTACCTACTGTTTTTACTGTGTAATCACTCCAGTACCTACTGTTTTACTGTGTATGTCACTTTCCCAAAACCTACTGTTATACTGTGTAAGTCACTCCAGTACCTACTGTTAACTGTGAAGTCACTCCAGTACCTACTGTTATACTGTGTATGTCACCTCCAGTACCTACTGTTATACTGTGTATGTCACTCCAGATACCTTTCTGTTATATTGTGTATTCACTCCAGTACCTACTGTTATACTGGTATGTCACTCCAGTACCTCTGTTATACTGTAATGTCACTCCAGTACCTACTGTTTTTACTGTGTAAGTCACTCCAGTACTACTGTTATACTGTGTAAGTCACTCCAGTACTACTGTTATACTGTGTATGTCACTCCAGTACCTACCATTATACTGTGTAAGTTTACTCCAGTACCTACTGTTATACGTGTAAGTCAAATCCAGTACCTACTGTTATACTGTGTATGTCACTCCAATACCTACTGTTATACTGTGTAAGTCACTCCAGTACCTACTGTTATACTGTGTATGTCACTCCAGTACCTACTGTTATACTGTGTATGTCACTCCAGTACCTACTGTTATATTGTGTAAGTCACTCAGTACCTACTGTTTAAATTTTGTATGTCACTCCAGTACCTACTGTTATACTGTGTATGTCACTCCAGTACCTACTGTTACTGTATAAGTCACTCCAGTACCTACTGTTACTGTATAAGTCACTCCAGTACCTACTGTTATACTGTGTAAGTCACTCCAGTACCTACTGTTATACTGTGTATGTCACTCCAGTACCTACTGTTATACTGTGTATGTCACTCCAGAACCTACTGTTATACTGTGTATGTCACTCCAATACCTACTGTTATACTGTGTAAGTCACTCCAGTACCTACTGTTATACTGTGTAAGTCACTCCAGTACCTACTGTTATACTGTGTATGTCACTCCAGTACCTACTGTTATACTGTGTATGTCACTCCAGTACCTGTTATACTGTGTATGTCACTCCAGTACCTGTTATACTGTGTATGTCACTCCAGTACCTACTGTTATACTGTGTATGTCACTCCAGTACCTACTGTTATACTGTGTATGTCACTCCAGTACCTACTGTTATATTGTGTATGTCACTCCAGTACCTACTGTTATACTGTGTATGTCACTCCAATACCTACTGTTATACTGTGTATGTCACTCCAGTACCCACTGTTATACTGTGTATGCACTCAGTACTAAATGTTATATTTGTGTATGTCACTCCAGTACCTACTGTTATACTGTGTATGTCACTCCAGTACCTACTGTTATACTGTGTAAGTCACTCCAGTACCTACTGTTATATTGTGGGATGTCACTCCATTACCTACTGTTATACTGTGTAAGTCCCCTCCATACCTACTGTTATACTGTGTATGTCACTCCAGAACCTACTGTTATACTGTGGGATGTCCCCTCCAGTACCTTTCTTTATACTGTGTATGTCACCCAGTACCTGTTATACTGTGTTTTGTCACTCCATACCTAAATGTTTATACGTGTAAGTCACTCCAGTACCTACTGTTATACTGTGTATGTCACTCCAGAACCTAACTGTTATACTGTGTATGTCACTCCAGTACCTACCGTTATACTGTGTAATTCACTCCAGTACCCGTTATTACTGTGTATGTCACTCCAGTACCTACTGTTATATTGTGGGATGTCACTCCAGTACCTACTGTTATACTGTGTTTTGTCACTCCAGTACCCACTGTTTACTGTGTATGTCACTCCAGTTACCGTTTATATTGTTTTATGTCACTCCAGTACCTCTGTTATATTGTGTTGTCACCCAGTACCTACTTGTATACTGTGTATGTCACTCCAGTACCTACTGTTATACTGTGTATGTCACTCCAGTACCTGTTATATTGTGTATGTCACTCCAGTACCTACTGTTATATTGTGTATGTCACTCCAGTACCTACTGTTATACTGTGTATGTCACTCCAGTACCTACTGTTTATAACTGTGTATGCACTCCAGTACCTTTATATTTGGTATGTCACTCCAGTACCTACTGTTATATTGTGTATGTCACTCCAGTACCTACTGTTATACTGTGTATGTCACTCCAGTACCTGTTATACTGTGTATGTCACTCCAGTACCTACTGTTATAAAGGGGTATGTCACTCCAGTACCTACTGTTATACTGTGTATGTCACTCCAGTACCTACTGTTATATTGTGTATGTCACTCCAGTACCTGTTATACTGTGTATGTCACTCCAGTACCTACTGTTATACTGTGTATGTCACTCCAGTACCTGTTATACTGTGTATGTCACTCCAGTACCTACTGTTATACTGTGTATGTCACTCCAGTACCTACTGTTATACTGTGTATGTCACTCCAGTACCTGTTATACTGTGTATGTCACTCCAGTACCTACTGTTATACTGTGTATGTCACTCCAGTACCTACTGTTATACTGTGTATGTCACTCCAAATACCTGTTATACTGTGTATGTCACTCCAGTTTCCTACTGTTATAAATGTGTATGTCACTCCAGTACCTACTGTTTTTATTGTGTATGTCACTCCAGTTACCTGTTTTTAACTGTGTATGTCACTCCAGTACCTACTGTTATAAACGTGTAAGACACTCCAGTACCTACTGTTATACTGTGTATGTCACTCCAGTACCTACTGTTATACTGTGTATGTCACTCCAGTACCTACTGTTATACTGTGTATGTCACTCCAGTACCTGTTATACTGTGTATGTCACTCCAGTACCTACTGTTATACTGTGTAAGACACTCCAGTACCTACTGTTATACTGTGTATGTCACTCCAGTACCTACTGTTATACTGTGTATGTCACTCCAGTACCAACTGTTTTTACTGTGTAAGTCACTCCATACCTACTGTTAATACTGTTAAGTCACATCCAGTACCTACTGTTATATTGTGTAAGTCACTCCAGTACCTACTGTTATAAATGTGTGTGTCACTCCAGTACCAACTGTTATACTGTGTATGTCACTCCAGTAAACCCACTGTTATACTGTGTTGTCACTCCAGTACCTACTGTTATAAATGTGTATGTCCCCTCCATTTCCTACTGTTATACTGTTAAGACACCCAGTACCTACTGTTATACAGGTATGTCACTCCAGTACCTACTGTTATACTGTGTATGTCACTCCAGTAAACCCACTGTTATACTGTGTAAGTCACTCCAGTACCTACTGTTATATTGTGTAAGTCAAATCCAGTACCTACTGTTATACTGTGTGTTCACTCCAGTACCCTACTGTTATACTGTGTATGTCACTCCAGTACCTACTGTTATACTGTGTATGTCACTCCAGTACCTACTGTTATACTGTGTATGTCACTCCAGTACCTACTGTTATACTGTGTAAGTCACCTCCATACCTACTGTTTATAAATGTGTAAGTCACTCCAGTACCTACTGTTATATTGTGTAAGTCACTCCAGTACCTACTGTTATACTGTGTGTGTCACTCCAGTACCTACTGTTATACTGTGTATGTCACTCCAGTACCTACTGTTATAGTGTGTATGTCACTCCAGTACCTACTGTTACTGTGTAAGTCACTCCAGTACCTGTTATACTGTGTATGTCACTCCAGTACCTACTGTTATACTGTGTATGTCACTCCAGTACCTACTGTTATACTGTGTAAGTCACTCCAGTACCTACTGTTATAGTGTGTATGTCACTCCAGTACCTACTGTTATATTGTGTAAGTCACTCCAGTACCTACTGTTATACTGTGTATGTCACTCCAGTACCTACTGTTATATTGTGTATGTCACTCCAGTACCTACTGTTATACTGTGTATGTCACTCCAGTACCTACTGTTATAACTGTGTTTAAATCACTCCAGTACCTACTGTTATACTGGTATTCACTCCATACCTGTTATACTGTGTATGTCACTCCCGTAACCTGTTTTTAACGTGTATGTCACTCCAGTACCTACTGTTATATTGGTATGTCACTCCAGTACCTACTGTTATAAATGGGGTATGTCACTCCCGTACCTACTGTTATACTGTGTATGTCACTCCAGTACCTACTGTTATACTGTGTATGTCACTCCAGTACCTACTGTTATACTGTGTATGTCACTCCAGTACCTACTGTTATACTGTGTATGTCACTCCAGTACCTACTGTTATACTGTGTAAGTCACTCCAGTACCCACTGTTTTTACTGTGTATGTCACTCCCGTACCTACTGTTATACTGTGTATGTCACTCCAGTACCTAGTTTAATTGTGTAAGTCACTCCAGTACCTATGTTATACTGTGTAAAGTCACTCCAGACCTACTGTTATACTGTGTAGTCACTCCAGTACCTACTGTTATACGTGTATGTCACTCCAGTACCTACTGTTTTTATTGTGTATGTCACTCCAGTACCTACTGTTTATTGGGGTATGTCAAATCCAGTACCTACTGTTGATTGTGTTTTGTCAACTCCAGTACCTCTGTTAACTGTGTAAGTCACTCCAGTACCTACTGTTATACTGTGTAAGTTTACTCCAGTACCTACTGTTATACTGTGTATGTCACTCCAGTACCTACTGTTATACTGTGTAAGTCACTCCAGTACCTACTGTTATACTGTGTAAGTCACTCCAGTACCTACTGTTATAGTGTGTGTGTCACTCCAATACCTACTGTTATACTGTGTAAGTCACTCCAGTACCTACTGTTATAACTGTGTATGTCCCTCCAGTACCTACTGTTATTTCTGTGTAAGTCACTCCAGTACTACTGTTATACTGGGGTAAGTCACTCCAGTACCTACGTTATACCATGTATGTCACTCCAGTACCTACTGTTATACTGTTAATCACTCCAGTACCTACTGTTTATACTGTTAAGTTCACTCCAGTACCTACGTAAACTGTGTAAGTCACTCCAGTACCTACTGTTATACTGTGGGAAGTCACTCCAGTACCTACTGTCCCTACTGTATAAGTCACTCCAGTACCTACTGTTATACTGTTAAGTCACTCCAGTACCTAAATGTTTTACTGTGTAAGTCACTCCATACCTACTGTTATAGTGTGTGTGTCACTCCAATACCTACTGTTATACTGTGTAAGTCACTCAAGTACCTACTGTTATACTGTAAAGTCACTCCATACCTACTGTTATAAATGTATAAGTCACTCCAGTACCTACGTTATCGTGTAGTCACTCCAGTACCTACTGTTATAAATGTGTAATTCAACTCCAGTACCTACTGTTATACTGTGTAAGTCACTCCAGTACCTACTGTTATACTGTGTAAGTCACTCCAGTACCTACTGTTATACTGTGTAAGTCACTCCAGTACCTACTGTTATACTGTGTAAGTCACTCCAGTACCCACTGTATACTGTGTAAGTCACTCCAGTACCTACTTTATAAATGTATAAGTCACTCCATACCTACTGTTATAAATGTGTAAGTCACTCCAGTACCTACTGTTATACCCTGTATGTCACTCCAGTACCTACTGTTTATACCATGTAAAGTCACTCCGGTACCTACTGTTATACTGTGTAAGTCACTCCAGTACCTACTGTTATACCATGTATGTCACTCCAGTACCTACTGTTATACCATGTATGTCACTCCAGTACCTACTGTTATACCATGTATGTCACTCCAGTACCTACTGTTATACTGTGTAAGTCACTCCAGTACCTACTGTTATACTGTATAAGTCACTCCAGTACCTACTGTTATACTGTATAAGTCACTCCAGTACCTACTGTTATACTGTGTAAGTCACTCCAGTACCTACTGTTATACTGTGTAAGTCACTCCAGTACCTACTGTTATACTGTGTAAGTCACTCCAGTACCTACTGTTATACTGTATAAGTCACTCCAGTACCTACTGTTATACTGTGTAAGTCACTCCAGTACCTACTGTTATACCATGTATGTCACTCCAGTACCTACTGTTATACCATGTATGTCACTCCGGTACCTACTGTTATACTGTGT
>NW_026509050.1:0-14943 GCF_026875155.1 Cherax quadricarinatus
AACTATGTCAACAGAAAAGTATGCACAAAAGCATTTATTTTGCATTTAGTGTTTTTGAAATATGGTGTAATGATTCATTAGAATTTTTTGGGGGGTTCAGCTTTGCAGATAAAAACTGTTTAAAACTGTATATAAACGTTAACGTTGTTGTTTTTTTGAAATTTTTTTAAGTTCCCAAATTTCCAAAAACTGGTATTAGAGTGTTGTAATCTGTATGTATCCCATATTATAATGAATTGCAGTCTGTAATATTTAAAAAATTTGCGAACATTCTCTGGGGAAAATTTTAATTCTGTTCAGGTAGGTTTTCTCAGGGGGGTCCGGACGTTGTTGAAGGGTTCTGGCCCAAGGGAAATGGATTTGACTCTCTTCAGTGTTTGGATCTGATTGCCCCCCTCACCTAGTGGTGTATGACCCAATTTTTTGGGCTTCTTTTACCCCCTCTCCATGAATGCAATAATAATAAAGTAATATAATAATAATAAAAAAATTAAAATAATAATAATAATAATAAATAATAATACTGTATGTTCAAGGTGAGGGTCTGTGCCTAGAGTTATTGAAGGAGTATCCCCCCAGGAGTCGTCTCAAAACCTTTCCCACTCATCAGTTGGTCCCATTTTTTTGGTGACATTCCCCAGCAAGTTAGTTTCATGAAATTCACTTTCACCCGTAGCTTGTGGTAAAAATAAAAGATTGACATTTTGTTTTTGAAAATTTTTGTAAAATTACAAAGGGAAATAAGGGCAGAAATTTCCTGCTCTTCTTTCATCTAGCCCTGTTGCTCCTGCAACCCAATTAAATACAGTTTCATGATTGGTCCCAAAGTTCCAATAAAATTTAGGCCCACGGGTTAAAAACTGCCTTTTAAAAAACTAAAATTCTTTGTTTTATATTATGCCTAAATGGGGGGGCTACTATTTGCCCCTGATGTATGAGTAAGAAAGGTGTTAAATGTTTTCGAAATTTTTCCAACAATAGTTTAAAATTTTTCCACTTTTTAAAAGGAGTTTTTCCCGTTTTAGAAATTTCACTAGCAGCGAAATACATTATTAATTTTTTCTTTCATTTTCTTGTAAGCTCTTTAGGCTGTTTTTTTCATTGCCCCCTGTGGGAAAAAGGACTCTTTCAAGTAGGAAGGGAATTAGTGCATACCTTACATTTTTGTCTGTTGATATGATGAGGGTCCCCTTTTGGATACAGTATTTGGTAAGTTGGAAGATTCATTGCAAATTCAAAATTATTTTTATTACAGTTTTTTCAACCCTTGCCTTTTTTTTTAACTGATATGTTTTAAATATTTTTCCCGGATTGGATTTTTTTTTTTTTTTATTTCACATGGCCCATTCCCCCCAGGCAGGGTGGCCCAAAAAAAAAACTTTCACCCCTCATTCATCCTCACTGTCTTGCAGAAAGGGTGTTTAAATACAGTTTTTAAACTGCAACATTAACCCTTTTAGGGTATCCCCTGATTAGGCTTTTCGTTAGGGTCCAAAAAATAGATCTACGCCATCGAGGGAGTGAGCTCTGGCGTTGATTACGGTTTTGGGCCTGACGTTAAAGCCGTAGTTAGGGAGGACCCTGAAAGGGTTAATGTTGCAGTTTAAAAAAATGTAGTGTAAAGACCTTTGGCAAGACGTGTGGGGGTGAATGATGGTGAAAGTTTTTCTTTTTCGGGGCCCCCTGCTTGGGGAATCGGCCAGTGTGTAATAATAATAAAAAAAAAATGGGTTTTTTTTAAAGTTTTGTTTTTTTAAAAGTCTTATGTATTTTTTAAAAAATAAATAATGTGGAGCATGTTTGATAGGGGGAATTAAAACAAATGGTTTTTTGGGCCTATGAGCGTTGGGGTGTGAGAAGTAAAATTTTTTTGAAGGAATTCAGGAAAATGGTTAGCCCGACTTCTCCTGGGGGTTTGGAAATAATGCCTACCTTTAAAGGAGGGGTTTGGGATATTGGCTGTTTGGAGTGATATCTAAACTGTCATATCTAAGACTTTTTCAAAGCATTGATTTTGTTTTAAGATGGGAGGGTTCTCTTCCCTTTTTTTGGGGCACCTGCCTTTGGGGGGAGCATCCGTCTGTTGAAAAAAAACAGTACACATTTTTAAAATGTTTTCTTTTGATATTTAAAAATTTGTTTTTTTTATTAATTTCAAAACTCGCTTTTTTTTATAGGTGACCCCCTTTTATTGGCTACTTGGGAGTGAGGTGCTTAGGGTTTGTCAGGCAGTGCTTGGGAACTTGGGTTCTTGGGGGAGCTGCACCCATGCTTGGGCTGAGACAATGTGAGACTTGGTTAAATTTACACGGTGTTCTCGCCAAATTTTTGCTATGCTACAAAAGCTTCTGTTTTGGCATCACAACTGCAGCCCAGCCTGCCCCGCATACACTAACTCAGGTAGTTAGAAATTTTGTTTTATGAAAAACATTGTTTAGGACATCAGAGGCACTATATATCTTCAGTTTCTCCTGTTTTTTTAATACATTTGGTTTAAAGACATGGATTCATAGACTAAAGTCTCCAACAGCGTGCGTTGGGATGTTTCCAGAATTGTCTGTTACCCTTTTTAATTGATTATTGTTACCATCTCTAGGTAAATTGCTTTCGGAAATTTTCCATTATTGTTTTGATTTGGAGAAAAATTTTATTATTGTATTTAAAAAATTGGTAGTATCGAATCCTCTCCCTTGGATTAGTTCATTAAATCAAATTTTAAAGCACTAGTGTGTTCATTTTATGCAGTAGATGCTTTTAGGTATGCAACTATGCTAAGCTTAATAAAAATTAATTTTTTCCTTGCAGCAAAATCCTCGAAAATTTGTGGGGCCACTTAACCCGTACGTAAACGTAAAATATATCTAGTTTGAATTCCATTAAAAATTTGGACTAATGATGGTGAATTTGCATGTGTGAAACTGTATAAATCGGGGGAACCGTATTTATTTTTTAAAAACATGTTCAAAAATGAATCAAATTAAAAACCGATAGGGAAGGGGGGTAGGGGACAGTGTTGGGGTTTTTTTTAGAATTAGAATTCGTGGAATATTGGTCCAGTGGATTTCTTTTCGTATTTAAAATGTATTTACCCTTTGTACGCATTTTGAGATTTGGCATGATGAGCTTTTGAACAGCTTCCCCACTTGGCGACGTTTTCATTTATGACGTCGGATTTTTAAGGGTCTAAACAAAGTGCCCCTACCCAAATAAAGTATGTTGAATGTTCCTGTATTCTGTTTATTACAATATACAGTCATATGTATAAGCATTTTTAAAAAATTTTCAAAAAAATGTTATAAAAGGTGCAAAGGTGACTTAAAACAAAATCAAAAATGGTTGACACAAACCATCCCTTTGTATGCCCCCACTTAGTGACGAAATTGTTTACCCAAGTGGTCTTAGGAACAGAAATCCCTTGTTAAATGAGGGAGGGTGTATTAATTTTTGTTATGTAATACGATTAAAAAGCTAAAATTAAATTTAATTTGTAAAATTTTAATTTTTTCAGTGACTATTTTTACAAAAGATTTAAAATTTAAAATTTTTTAAATTTTTTGAATGTGCTCTCGTAGATTTGTGCAGAGAATGTGTTTATGACAGCAACATTCTTTGTAGCCTGTGAGCCATTCAACTATTTACCAACATAGTATCTATATGTAAGTAACAGTAAAGTTTCTCTTGCTTTGTTGGTAATACTAATTTTTTTTTTTTTGTTAAAAAATGCAGTATTACATTGGAATTAAGTATGTTCTCTTTGCCCAAGGTTTGAGGAACAGAAGACAAGTGTGGTATGTGAAGAGGCTCACTGTTGCTGCTCTAAGTCTGCTACAGGTGTTGTCAGTGCCTCAAGGTGGATGAAGCAACCAAGCCTGGCCAGAAGGTTCATTCCTGCTGGACTTCGTACCTGTTTAGTAAGAAGGCATACACTTATTCTTATTTGTCATTTTCATATTTTTTTTTTTTTTTTTCAACAAACTGGTCATATCCCACCCAGGCAGGTAACCTAAAAAGAAAAAACGAAAGTTTTCTTTTTAAATTTAGTTTAAAGTATACATAAAAAGAGGTTCTAGCTCTTTGCTTAGGCATTTTAGTTGGCCTCTTGTATACACGAAAAGGGGTTACTAGCTCTTTACTTCGCATTTTAGTTGCCTCTTACGGCATGCAAGGCATACGGAGGAAGAATTCTGTTTTCCCTTCCCCCTGGGAGAAGAGGAAATAGAGAAAAACAAGAATAGTAAGGAAATAGAAGGGAAAACCAGAGGGGTCTGTATACATGTGCTTGTACATTCATGTGTAGTGTGACCTAAGTGTAAGTAGAAATAGCAGGATGTACCTGAAACCTTGCATGTTTTTTGTTCTTTTTTTTAAACACACCCGGCCATATCCACCCAAAGGGGGATGGCCCAAAAGAAAAAACGAAAGATTCTCCTTTTACTTCCTTTCAACAACCCGCCGTTTTCCCACCAAGGCGGGGTGGCCCAAAAGAAAAAAACGAAAGTTTCTCTTTTACATTTAGTAATATATACAGAAGAAGTGGGTCACTAGCCCCCTTTCTCCTGGCATTTTAGTCGCCTCTTACAACCACATGGCTTACGGGGATTCTGTTCCACTTCCCATGGAGGTAAGAGGAAATAAACAAGAACAGAACTAGTAAGAAAATAGAAGAAAACCCCGAGGGGTGTGTGTATATATATGCTTGTACATGTATGTGTAGTGTGACCTAAGTGTAAGTAGAAGTAGCAAGACGTACCTGAAATCTTGCATGTTTCTTTTCTTTCAACACACCAGCCATTTCCCCCAAGGCGGGGTGGCCCAAAAGGAAAAACGGAAGTTTCTTCTTTTAATTTAGTAATATATACAGGGAAGGGGTTACTAGCCCTTGTCCCGGTTTAGTCGCCCCCTTTTCAAACATGCATGGCTTACGGAGGAAGAATTCTGTTCCACTTCCCCATGAAGGTAAGAGGAAATAAACAAGAACAAGAACTAGTAAGAAAAAAAGAAGAAAACCCCGAGGGGTGTGTATATATATATGCTTGTACATGTATGTGTAGTGTGACCTAAGTGAAGTAGAAGTAGCAAGGACGTACCTGAAACCTTTCATGTTTATGAGACAAAAAAGACACCCGCAGTCCTTCTTTCTTTCTTTCAACACACCGGCTGTATCCACGAGGAGGGGGCCCAAAAGAAAAAGGTTTTTCCCCTTTTAATTTAGTAATATATAAGGAAAAGAGGTTACTGCCCTTGCCCCGCATTTTAGTCCTTTACAACAGATGGCTTACGGGGGAAGAATTCTGTTCCATTTCCCCCATGGGAAAAGGGGGGAAATACACAAGAATAAGAATAAAAAAAAAAAATAGAAGAAAACCCAGAGGGATGTGTATATATAGCTTGTACAAGTATGGTAAGTAACTAAGTGTAAGGGGGAAAGCAAGATGTGCCAAAATCTTGCTTGTTCATGAAAAAAAAAAGGAAACCAGCGTCCCCCATCATGTAAAACAATTACAGGTTTCAATTTCCATACTTGGCAGGTGGTTGTACCTTCCTGGGGGTTTGCGTTCCAAACCTACTCCCTAGTCATTTGCATTACGTACGAAGAAAAAATTCTAACATTTAGAAAAGTTTGTCCATTAAAATATAAATTTTTTGCTAAAATTATATTGTGATCCATAAAATAAAGATGCTCAGAAAAATTAATCACTGTTTTCATTTTTTTGCTGTACAGTTGTAGCATTATTCTAAAAGAAAGATGGTATTTTTTTGTAAAAAAAACTATCCTTTTCAAATCTGCTTTTTTTTGAAGCATAATATTTTGTGAACGAATATTTTCGCAATTTAAAAAATGAGTTTATATTAATATTGGGTGTCAGTAGTTCTGATTTGTTAGCTGGTTCCGTAGGCCTGATTGTTAGCATGGGTAGGGGCCTGTACAGTTATCTTCTGTCTTTTTTTGTTCAATCCCTTTTGTATTGTAAATTAAAAAAGCACATTTGGTTAAGGGTATTTCTCTTGGGTTAATTCACCCCCTTTTTTTAAGGATTGAGGATACGTTTTTGATAAAAATTTTTTGTGTTTAGAATAGTTATCTCATTATCCATTCTACGGTTTATTTGTGGAATAAATACAGTATTAAATTTTCTTTCCTGACACCCATGGTCAAAACCTTTTAGGGAAGTATGAGAAAATAATCTTTCGTAAAAGTAATGTTTAATCCTTTTTTTTTTTCCCCTATCTAAAATTAAGAATCAATGATTCTTGCCTGTGTTTTTGGCCCTTTTATACAAGAAATCATCACCATATTTGAGTGTAGATTTATTTTTTATAGTTTGATTGACGTTTATATAATCTAAAGTTTTATATTACTCTTTTTTTTTATTGCTATAAAGGTGTGTACTGTACTGTGGCCCAGACTAATCCAATATCATGAGGACTTAGCAATCCAAATCACTGACATCTTGGTGATGGCATATCTCAGGAAATTTCCCTTAATTTAAACATCTTTAAATATGTATAAAAAAAAAAAAGGTTTTGTGCAGCATTATCAGATATTCATTAAAAAAAGCTGTAAATGGAAGATATACAGGAGGGCCCCATTATCGGGGGTTAGGTTCAGGACCCCCCATAAAGCGGAACCCCCGTAAAGTGGAAAACCCCCTTTTTTTCCCCCTTTTAAAAATGCATACAAAATAGATAACAATTTTTTCACTAACTATTTTAAGTTAGCAAGAAACCGGCCCTCAAAAAAAAAAAAAAAAGTACAATACACACTAGTGCACTATATTCCCAAAAAATTTTTATGTCTTAATCTAGGGGAGAAAGTGTATTTATTGTAAAAAATCAAGGTGGTATGGGGAAAATCACCAGGCTACATCCCAGGCACCCCACCCACAATACTTTCATGATATTTAAGCCCCCAGAGCGATAAAATGATATACATTTTCCATATTACTTCCCTTAAAATATAGGGTGATGAGTTATATTTATTGAAAAAAATCAATTTTGGGGTATGTTGGTAGTCACCAGGCTACCATACAGGGAAAAATGGGCATGAGGAGGACGGGGCCAATTTTTGTAAAAAAAACCAGGCGAAGGTATTTTTTGGAAAACTGTCACGTCTGGTTTGTGTCAATTTACATTGGTACAGGGTTGTCTTCATTGATACGGTAGAATAAATAAAGAAAATACCCCCATTTCTGAAACTCTTTTGAGAAGAAATGATCTCGAGTGAAGGCAATGGAAGAAAGTCATTGATTTTTTGGGTTTTTTTGGGTTTTTCTTACACTTTGGGGTTTTATTTATTTTGTTATGTATCGTGTTTATTATATAATTTTGAAAAAAATTACGGATGGAAAATGAAAATGGTATATTAACGAAATAACAATTTTTAAAGAAACACAAACCGACAGCGTAAACAAACAATGAAAGGTTGTGGAGATCACCGGTCAGGCGAAATGACGGTATTAATACGGGGTCCAGTTTAGTTCATTCATGTACATTTGGAAGAGTTTGTAAAAATTTTTCCTTATAATTTTTTATTTTTTATTATAAAAATTAAATCACAAAACAAAAACTCTTCACTGTGTACAAGTTAGTACAGAATTTAGTTTAAAAAGTGAAGGCATACAAAAGGAAATATTTTTCTACGTTCCCTGTAAAAGGTGACGGGCTAGAAAAAACGTAATTTTTCCCGAACTTCTACAAACCGTTTGGTAAAATTCATTATATTTGTAAAAATTTTTATACTGGGGGGTGCATGTATCATGTTTTGTGTTTTACATAATGTGTTTCTTATAAAATTTTTTTGAAAAAAATACATAGAATTAAGGGAAATGTTCTATATTAACGTAATAGCGACATTAATGCGCCCAAGAATTATTATTTTATTATTTTTTTATTATTTTATATTATTTTAGTATTAGTATTCATAAAAAGGTAGAGAGCTTGTGTTTTTTAATGTGTACCTAAATCAGCCGTTGTAATTTTATTTGGGTACAGGTGTACAAAAAGTTTAATTATCAAGTACAATAATTTAAAAATTACAAAAACTTTAAAATACTTGAAATTTTAAAAAGTTTCCAGACAAAAATAAGGAGATGTCTCGGGGGGAAAATGTAAAACAACTCGGGGGGGAGTGTGACCGTATTAAAAGGAAGGGGGGGGGGCCTTTTTTATAGCGAGTTTTGGTCAAAATTTGAAATGCCCGTTTTACGGAAAACCTAAAGCGAACACCTTTAAAGGGGGCCCGCTGAAAAATTAGGAAAAAAAAGATAGCATGGTTTTTACAGCCTTTTTGGGAAAAGGGGCCCCTAAGACAACCTGGGCCAATGGCAGCTTAAAAAAGTGAATGAAGGAAATTATTGATCATGGTGAAAAATGCACATGAATTTTAATTGGCTATGTGACCCCTAGGTTTTTTATCATTTTCCAAAAAATTACAATATATTTTCTAAAACAAATTTAATAGCATAATTCCTATATTTTGGGCACTACAAAAGTTGAACTTCATTTTATCAAAAAGGGAAAAAGGAAAAAGTAAAATAGGGAAAGTTAATTAAATATGGAATTCCAAAAAAAACAAATTGTTTAAAAATTTAAAAAATTTTATTAAAAAAGGATGTCGAAATTGGCTAAGGTAGGGAAAAAAGAAAATGTAAAAGAAACCAAATCAGGGTGAAATGATTAAAAAGGGTTTAAAAAAACTTAAGAGAATAAAGTGTAAGGTTTTCTTAACATTGCTATTTGGAAAATGTATTTTTGAAATAGATTTTAAAAACTTTTCCTAATTTTTTTTTGAAACGTTGGTTGTCACCGGTTTGCGAAGCTTTGCATCCCTGGGGAAGTCGGGGGATTTCTTGCCCTCATCTACACCAGTAAAAAAACTTTTTCAAAAGTTACATTAAAAAGAAACCGCTCGCATATGCAAAAAATAAATTAATGGTAGGTTACCAAATTCACAATAACATTCATCTTGTATAAATGACTGAAATAGCTTAAAGGTCTGTAAGACTTTGTTAAAAATTTTTCTTCCTTAATGGTATCTTTTAAATTAGTTTTAAAATAGGTTAACAAAAAAAATTTTTATTAGGAACATCCGGGAAATGTTTTAACCCCTTCTGCAGTTTCAGTTATATGGTAAATTTAATTTTTAAAATACAGATGCATAAGTCCAGAAATTGCTAAAGAAATCTGTAACTTATTTGACTAAAATTTGTAAAAATCATCTATTTTTGACTTTTGTTTAAGGTGTTTTCCTTAAATTTTTTTTAAAAATTGGTTTGTTTTCCAGATTTTTCTTGAAAAAGTTAGTTCTTCAGTTTTTTTATTTTTAAAGGATAGTTTTTTACACTGTAACATTGTGGTTATCTCTCAAAACTTTTTGGAAATTCACAAAGGGAAATTTTAACAAAATCTAAATAAAAAAAAAAGGCAAAAATACCGGCGGGAAAACATACACAAAAAAACCCCGCACAAAAAGAGAAAAGCTTACGACGACTTTTTCGGTCCGATTTGGCCATTAACAATAATCTTTTATACATCGCCATCTCCACCAAAGTGGGAAAAATTAAGAACAAAATGGCACAATCCAGACGGGAAAACAGTAACAAATTTCCCATATACAGGAGAAAGTGCTTTTAACACATTTTGGTCCAAGAAGTCAGACTGGAAATTCAAAATAAGTTTCTTTCTCTTATATGCGAGTTATTTGTGTTAGGTAATTAAAAAAAAAGAAAAACAATTACCTCTTTTCATTCAACAGCTGTTTTCCCAGATACATATACACACTTTTCAATGACCCTCAGTATTTTGCCTTCCCACCCCTCCTTACTTTTGCAAATGCTCCAAATCAAAACACCATGACTTGCCTGATCTTTATCTTCACCTTACCTTTTTTCCCTTTCCCTAATTTTTTTCCCCTTTTTTATTTTTGCTAGGTGGGTTTGCCCTATGAGTTTTCTCCCTAGGTTTTGTCCCTACCCTTTTGGCCCAATTAGCTCTCCTGTGCTCCCCGCCGCTGCCATTGGGGGACCATCCCACTACTACTATAACTACTGTTCGTTTTTTAAAAAATTAACTACACCTCCCCCCATTTTACTACTCCCTTCCCCCTTCTATATATGGCCCCCTTTTTTATTTATTTTGTGTTAAGTTAAGGGTTTGCGACCAAAACATCATCAAAATTTTCTTTTCCATATGCAGGTTGTTTGTGCAGTCCCTATACGGGTTGGATGTGAGTGAACTTCCCTGCTGGACCAATGGTTACGCAGTGCTTCTTTTTTTTCCCTTTTTATAAATTTGGGACATTTTATTTTTTTTTCCCCCAGTTTTGGAGGGAAACATTTTAAATTAAAATATTTACCTGACTCAAAAAAATCGTAATGAAACGAATGACATCGAATGCCCCGGGGTTAATCCCGGCCGGGGGTATGGTTAATTTTTACCCCCTTTTATTGCCCAACTAATTTACTGAAGTCCATTATCATTAAATCATTAAAAAAAAAGCAGGAGATCTAGATAAAATTGCCCCCTTCAATAAAAAAAAGCTCTCATGTGCTTTTCACCCCTTGTTTTCAACACTGTTTAAAAAAATCTTCAGAGTCTCCAAACCTTCCATCCTTCTCAAACAGCAAGGGTTACCCCAATCCTAAAGGAGGTGATCCAACTGATTTGAAAAAAATATAAACCTTATCAACCTTCCCCCTTTCTTTCTAAATATTTGAAAAAATAAAACACAAACGGCTTTGCTCCCACTTTATATCAAACAAACACTTAACCCCCGCCGTTTGGGTTTTTAACAAAAAAAAATCGAATGATGAGTCAAAAAATTAAAATAAAACAACAGCCCTCGATAAAAATAAAATCCTTTTGGGGGTCCATTGACCCATGGGAAAAACATTTTGATACAGTGGACCAAATTCCCCGCACCCAAAACTAAATTTTTGGCATCAGAGGGCATACCCCTTAATTTTCAAAAAAATCTTATCTTAACGATAGACACCGTTTATATACAAAAGGAGTCACTCCACTTCCCCTGTACTGTCGGGGTTTCCCAGGGTATGGGCCTAGGCCACTCTCTTTTCTTCTCATCAATGATTCCCCCGTGCATCCAAACCCCTTTAAAATAGTTTATTCACAGAGACCCCTACTTATGTTTCCCACCAAACCCCCTTACTTGGACACCGAACAATGAGTGTAAAAAATATACTTGGGGAGACCCAAAAAAACCACTCTTACATAGACAAAACCTACTTCATGCTGTTTTTGGAACAGATCCTTTTAAAACTTTTTTTACTTTCAACACACCGGCCTAACCCCCCGAGGGGAGGGTGGCCAAAAGGGAAAAAAAAAAGTTTCTACTTTTACATTTTGTAATATATACGGAGAAGGGGTTTCTAGCCCCTTGCCCCCGGGATTTTAGTTGCCTTTACAACACGCATGGCTAACGGAGGAAGAATTTGTTCCATTCCCCATGGAGATAAAAGGGAAAAAAAACAAAAACAAGACTAATAGAAAATGAGAAACACAGAGGGGGTGTTATTAATATAGCTTGTAAAGTAGTGAGTGTGATCTAAGTGTAATAGAAGTACAAAACGACCCGAAAAAATTCTTGCAGTGTAGAGACAGAATAAAAAGACCCAGCAATCCTGCCATCAATTAAAACAATTAAGGCTTCCATTTTTTCACTCATTGGGAGGAGTAGTAACTCCCCGGGCAGTTTGCGCTACCTCCCACTACCTTAAAATCCTTAAATTCCCCGTTAATATATCGATAAAAGGTTCCCCCCTTACAAGACACATGAGGGTAAAATTTCGGTCTTTTTTGGGGCTGTATCCCTTTAAAAATTTATTCCCACACCGCTATATCCCGAAAATTTCCCCAAACGAAAGCCATCCTTTCCCCGAACAATAATATGTACCTGAAAAAGACACTTCTTACCCAAAACTACTTTAAATACACTACCCATTGGGGGGTTTGTGCCTGGGGATCAACCACGCCAACCCCCTTAAACCTTTAAAACCCCAACCAAAAACTGCTGTGCAATGATTACCGCTCCTGGCCAACAGCCACCCAACCTTTTCAAAAACCTGAATTTCTAAATAACAAGACTTTCACTCACAAAATTTTCCTTTACTATACAAAATGGGAGTATCGGATGTGAAAAATTTAGATATGGGGGATGGGATTTGTATTTGGGTGTTCTTATTTTTGCGGATGAGTGCAAATGCGGGTATTGCACGTACAATTCGGATGCGGATGCGGGGTTGTGGATGTCACATCTTGCATCCCCTCAGATTCGGATGCGTGCGGATTTTGCAGGTAGTCATGAAAACCCCTTTTTTTTTTTTACCGTTTACAAATACTTTTGTTGAGTGAGGACTGAACCAAACGATTTCCCGGGGAGGGGCTGATTATCTGAAAAACCCCCTCCTTTGCATTCCCGTTTGTTTGGACTGATGAAGCCCTGTGTGGCGTACGTTTTTTTTTCAAAAAAAGATTTATTTTGTAATGTTCAATTCTTCAACTGTCATTTCCCAAACCCCTTATTACATGTTTTTTGTATTTAACACCCTTTCAAAAATTTCCCCATCATCAAGGAATGCCAAAGGTGGAGTTATGTAGGAGGTGAGCTACACACAAAAAAAAGAAGGAACACTGAGCAAGCCCCCGGCACGCCGGGCAGGCCAATTCTCCCCCCTTTGGGTAATTTCAAATTTAGGTTGGTAAATACAAGATGTCTAGGGAGTAGGTTGGGAGATAGCAACCCCCCAGGGAGGGACATGTTCCCCGCCAAGTGAGTGTAAAACGAAAGCCTGTAATTTTTTTTACATGATGGGAGGAAATTTCTGGTGTCCTTTTTTCTGTCTCAAAAAAAGCAAGATTTTAGGTCGTCTTGCACTTCTACTTAACTTAGGTCAAATGCACAGATGTTTCAAAGATATTATGTATATAACACATCCTCTGGGTTTTCTTTATTTTCTTTCTGTTTTGTTTTGTTTATTTCCTCTTTCTCAGGGGAAATGGAACGAATTCTTCCTCTGTAAGCCCTGCGTGTTGTAAAAGGTGACTAAAATGCCCCGGGGCAAGGGGGGTATAACCCTTCTCCTGTATAAATTATAATTTAAAAAGAGAAACTTTGTTTTTCTTTTTTGGGGCCCCCCTGCCCTTTGGGGGGAAACCCGGGTTTTTGGAAAAAAAAAAAAAAAATGAGAGAGGGTTGGATTTTAGTGGGACTTGAGTGGTAAAAAGAATTATCAAAGCTTATTATGATCGGGTTAGAACCCTTGGGTATGTTAAAAAAAATTGGGGCAAAAATATGGTGGGAGGGGATGATTTGATTGGTGTCATGGGGTGCGGGAGTGAATTCTTGATAGTTTGGGGGTTGGGGGGTTTTGATAAGGCCCCGCCTTGTATGGCAGTAGGGGTTCTGGAGTGTTTCTCCATTTTTGTTTTATTGCTTGGGTAGTGTTTATTTTTGTCAGTGGGTTTTTATTTGTGAAGGACCCGCCCAGTTGTGTCAACAGACCCCACTCAGTGTTCCTTCTTTCTTTGATTTTGTTGGGCCCGGTCATTCATTTAAGGAAATAAAAAGAAAGGGAAACTGCAACAGCCTTTGGGGCCCTACTAGGAAGGCCTTCAAATCCCTTCCAAAAACGAATATTTTTCCCAACCTAATTTTCAATGCTACCCAAGAATAACTTTGATAATTTTTTACTCATGTGCAAGTCCCCTCGAATCCCCCCCCTCTTTCGTGGTTTATCCCAAATAATAAGTTTATCAAACATTATTTAACCCCCAATTAATTTTTTTTCCATTCATACACTCCCAGTGTGACTGATGTGTGGTCTCAACACACGTCACCAGTCTCACACCCGGTCCACTTTCACAACACAGTCACGTCTAACACCACAGTGGAACTTACACTAAAAGTTTCAAATTTAGGGTTTGGTAAATACAAAAGGTTGGGTAAAAAAAAACCGCAAAATGGATTCAATTTGTAAAATTTGATTTGAAGGATTTAGGAAAGTATTGGTTTAGTAATAGGGTAGTTGATGAGTGGGGTGGTCTACCCGTAGGGTTATCGAAATTCCTAATCTGAAAATACCTGAGTGTTTCAAATTTAGGTTTGGGTAAGTAATGAGGGAGAGGGGTTGGATTTTGAAAACGGGGCGGCCGTGAGTAAAAAAGAATTGTCTAGGCTTATTTCTTAGGGGCGTTTTTTTCTGTTAGTGGGTTTGGGTTTGTGAAAGCCTGCCCAGTATGGGGGAACAGGCACTGTTGGGAAAAAAACATGCAAGGTGTAATTTAGGTTATAATTCCACCAATCCTCTTTTTTTGGGGGGGTTTTTTTTGTGATGAAATGCGGGTTAAAAATTGGAAGGATTGCGGGTTGGACGAATGGGATACTATTTAGAAAAAATAAGGATGCAGATCGAATGTAAGAAATTTGCAGAGTTCCCTGGGGGGGTGCGGATAGGATATCCCCAACATCCCCTAATCAGAATATTTAAATAATAAAACCCCTTTACTTAAATTTTTCCCTTTATAGCTACCAAACCACGGGCACAATACAAGGCACAAAGGGACTCTTTAAAATCCTTGTGTCGCCCTTTATATGCAAAAAACAATGCAAATAAAGGGCCCAAAGTCTGGAATTCCCTACCTGAACCCGAAAAGGATACCCCGATACTTATAATTTAGGATTTGCTAAAAAAATCATTTATCTCTCAAAACTAACCAAACCCAACCAAAACAAAATTCAGTTTTTATTATAATTTAAAGACCCTTTCTATTAAACATCTGCCAAACCCTGATTATTATACTTGAAAACCCTTAATTGTAGTATTTTTTTTATTAGTGCAACTTCAGATTATTTTTCCTATAAACCCACTTGAACCTTGCATTTTATTTAAATAAAAAAGATTTAAATAAAAGTTAAAACCCCTCTTA
>NW_026509051.1:0-41698 GCF_026875155.1 Cherax quadricarinatus
ACGAAAAGCATCATTTGCTAGTTAAGCCATGTTGTACCGCATGTACCACAGGTGTGTGTAAAGTTTTCCATGTGTCCAGTGTGGTCTGCGGCCAGACCTCTGTGTAGCACTTTGTGTTGTCACCCGGTGTGACCAGACCATTTGACAGATGATATTAGTCAGCCCGAGCATCTGAGCCCCTGTACAGAAAGCTCTTATGCTCATCGCTCATAGATGTTCTGCAGAATTGCACCTGCTAGGATTCCCATCAAGATTTGTTTCACTTCACCTCCAGACCTTCAGAGTGCTGTTATATGTAGAGAAACAAGTCTGGGGACACTTAGACTAACCTCTGCTATAACTCCAACTGCCGAGAGAATGACACTTGTCAAGCCGCAGTTAGCCCTGCTGGCAGGCGCTGTGTCAGCCTCGTGTCATAGCTTCAGTGAGCTCCTGCACAAAGATGATGTCACTTTGACTGCTAGCTTGCTCACTGCAGTCTGGTGTATGATGTTACGACTCCAGATGTTTCGCCCAGTCGTCTCTGCCACGACTCGCTTCACGTCTCACTCCACGCTCGCTGGCAGTGAGAGCCCAGCGACAGTACCAGTCGAGAAGTGTCCTCCTGAGTCGCTTGCCAGAAGTCCTGCCATGTTGCCGAGTTTTGACGATGCCTCACTCGAAGGCACCAGCATGTCGTGCCCCAGGTTGAGTGAAACCTGCAGTGACTCCTATGATGACTGCTTCACCGTTCTAGAGGAGACCGTAGCCTGTTACGTCACAGCTCAGCCTCAGCGATGTCTCCTGTGTTGCAGTATCTTTCCAGATGCAGGAAGGCATGCAGTGATGCCCTTCGACACTCACTGCCTATGACCACAATGTTTAGCACACCCCACATGTTTTTTTCTTCCCTCCCTGTAGGAAGTTTTTTTTTTCCCATGTCCATATGTATATACATGTTTTTTTATTTTGTGTTCTGTACCCTGTTCCTACGAGAGAGAGAGACCGAGTTTTTTTTTACCACCAGTATTGTCACGTCGGAATGACGTGAGGTAGGTGGCCGAGCGCATGTAGACAGCCTTTACTGTCTGCACAGACAGCCTATGCTGTCTGCCAGCTTAGTTCATATTTTGCGGCACTCAGATGCTGCCCCTCTCAGGCCTGCCAAGGTCAGTGGGACGCTGGTCCCACTCGCCCTCACTCTCTCAGCGGCCCAGACTTAGTCAACAAGCTTACTCCTTCTCCCTCGTGGGCATAGCCCTACCGGGCCATGGGCACACAACACACAAGCCTGTGTACCCACCACAACTTTGCAAATAAAGTAAAGAAGCCTCCGAAGACGTCTATAATTGAACCACGCTTTCAGCTTACCAAATAATTTCGTTCACAAATACCAGTTAAGGGACTTGAACCATTTCCGGTAATTTAGGTGCTTCATCGTACTTTTGTGTGCCGTGAAGGTTCTCTGTTTACTCTCCAGGTCAGCAATTTTGCCTGCCTTGAAGGGGGAAGTTAGTGTACAGCAGTATTCCAGCCTCGAGAGAACAAGAGATTTGAAGAGAATCATCATGGGTTTGGCGTCACTAGTTTTGAAGGTTCTCATTATCTATGCTATCATATTTTCTAATAGATGAGGCAGATACATTGTTGTGGTCTTTGAAGGTGAAATCCTCTGACATTATCACTCCCAGGTCTTTCACATTAGTTTTGTGTTCTACTGTGGCTAAAATTTGTTGTATACACTGGTACAGTCTTGATTTCTTAAAGTTTTCCATATCTGAGTAGTTGAAATTTCTCTTCATTGACCTTCATATTGTTTTCAGCAGCCCATTTGAAGATTTGGTTGATGTCCGCTTGGAGTCTTGCGGTGTCTTCGATTGAGGACACTGTCATGGCAATTCGGGTGTCATCCGCAAAGGAAGACACGGAGCTATGGCTTACATCTCTGTCCATGTCAGACATGAGGATAAAGAATAGGATGGGAAGATAGTAATGAAATGGGAATGAAGGGGAAAGGGAAAACCTCCCCTGCTTCGTTCAGCCTCATTACCTTGTCCTTTACTCTTGCCCTCCTGCAGATGTGGCTATACAACAACTTCGAGTTAGATTTGGCTTTCGATGTTATGTCATTCTCATGTCATCGTTGAGCTTCTCTTCTTGCTTATGCAGGCTCGTCGGCTCATTTCCATATTTTTCTGAGTTCTCTGTCTTCTATATTTTTCCATCCTCTTACACATTTAGTTGTGGCTTCCCTACACCTCCGGGTGAATCATGGGTTCACTCTGGCTTCCCATTGTCTCTTTTGCTCCTGGGTACGAATTTCTCTTCTGCCTCAGTGCGCTTTTCAGCAACATCATCATCTAATTCAGTGTCTTCTCGAGTTCTCTTTCCCACTGCTCCTCATTCAGGAATTGCCTCATTCCTGTGCAGTCCTTTCTTATGAAGTCTTGTTTCTCACGTCCTTGTAGTGCTGCCTCTCTCTCTTTACTGTTACTTACACATATTTGTAACAGAAATATCCTGTCAGAACCACTCAGGGTGAAAACAAAGTCCAGCCTTTCTAGTTAATCCTCTTTCTCTGTCTGTCTGTCTCTTTCTCTCTCTCTCTCTCTCTCTCTCCTCTCTCTCTCTCTCTCTCTCTCCTCTCTCTCTCTCTCTCTCCTTCTCTCTCTCTCTTCTCTCTCTCTCTCTCTCTCTCTCTCTCTCTCTGCCCCTCTCTCTCTGTTTGTCTCTCTCTCTCTCTCTCTGTTTGTCTCTCTCTGTTTGTCTCTCTCTGTTTGTCTCTCTCTCTCTCTGTTTCTCTCTCTCTCTCTCTGTTTGTCTCTCTCTCTCTCTCGCTCTCTGGTTGTATCCCTAACATGTTGGTGCATGAAGCTCTCCATTACCACCTTCAGCATCTTGGACCTTCACGTTTCTGGTCCATCGTGTTGCTCAAAGTTCTCTCAGTCAGTCTGCTTCTGGTTAAAGTCTCCCATAATTAGTACCTTTGTGGTGGTGGTGTGAGTCCTTCTGGCTACCTCAGCTAGTGTATCCAGCATTGCTCTATCATTTAGTGTTTTTGTGATGAGTGTACCACCTATTGTGGTTGGGTTTGAGGCACACTCCTTTGTATCACCCCCATTGTACTACCAATTGTGGGTTCGAGGGATGCTAGTTGGTCCCCCCTCTTCCGGGGCGTACCAAATTTCCCTTCTCATGCTCCTGTTTTATCTACCTTTCTTAAAGTTGTATAAATCCTTCCCCACTACATACTTCCGAAAACTCTATGGGTGATGAAATTCTTTTTAAAACCCCGTGTTTTTTCTGGTTTTCAGCCCTTGTTGTGAAACATTCTGTCCTTTCCATTTATTAATTCCTCACACACACACACACACATACAACCTCGTGGTGTGTGTGTGTGGTGTTTGTGTGTGTGTGTGTGTGTGTGTGTGTGAAGGGGTGGGGTGGGTTTTTTTGGGGTTCTGTTACCAGTGTTTTTGTCCGGCTATTGTACCTGGTCCCTGTTACCCGTGTCTTTTGTTCCCGTGTCCCCGTTACCCGGTTTTTTTTCCCGTGTTGCCCCGGGGCTTTTGTACCCGTGTCCCCGTTCCGTGTCTTTTTTTTCCAGGGGCCCCGTTTCCCGTGTCTTTTGTACAGGTCCCTGTTACCAGGTTTTTGTTCATTACTGTTACCATGTCTTTTGTTCCAGTGACTGGTCGTTCTTTTGTTCCCGTGTCCCCGTAACAGTGTTTTTTGTTCCGTTCCCCGGCGCCCGTGTCTTTTTTACCGTGTTTTTGAACCCCTGTCCTTGGTACCAGTGTCTTTTGTATGGTTTTTGCTGGTACAGTGTTTTTACAAGGTCCCCGGCTCAGTGTTTTGGTATAGTGTCCTGGTACTAGGTTTTTAATACAGTGTCCCGGGTTTCCCGGTCATGGTACCCCGTGTTTTTGCACCAGTGTCCGGTTCCCCCCCCGTGTCCTTGGTACCAGTGTCCTTTGGTAAAGTGCCTTTAGACCCGGGTTTTTTTTAACCCAAGTCTTTCGTACAGTTTCTTTTGTACCAGTGTCGTTGGAAGTTGTGTCCCCCATATTTGTGTCTCAGTATTGTGTCCCCGCACCAGTGTGTCTTTTTACAGTGACTGTGTACCCGTGTCCCCAGTGCTAACTCCATGAGTGAAACCAGGGGAAAAAACAAAAATAAAAGGAAGGAAAAGAAAAGGATAGGAAAGGAGGAGGAAGGGAAAGGGAAGAAGAAAGAAGGGAAAAAGAAAAGGAGGGGAAAAAAGAAGGAAGGAAGGAGGGAGGGAAGGGGGAAGGGGGAAGGGGGGAAGGGAAAGGGAGGGGAGAAAGGAAAGAAGAAGGAACAAAAGGGAAAGGGAAAAAAGGGAAGAAAGGGAAAGGGAAGGGGAAAAAAAAAGGGGAAAAAAAGGGGGGGGAAGGAGGGAAGGAAAGGAGGGAGGGAAGGAGGGAAAGGGGGGAAGGAAAGGGGGTAAAAAGGAAAGAGAAAAGGGAAAAAAAAGAAGGAAGATAGGGGGAAGGAAGGAGAAAGAAGGGAGGAAGGAAGGTAGGAAGGAAGGACGGAAGGAAGGGGGAGGGAAGGAAGGGGAAGGAAGGGAGGAAAGGGAAATAGGGAAGGAAAGGGAGGAAGGAAGGGAGGAAGGAAGGTAGGAAAGAAGGTAGGAAAGAAGGTAGGAACGAAGGTAGGAAGGAAAAGGGAAAGGGAAAGGGAAGGAAGGAGGGAAGAAAGGTAGGAAGGAAGGTAGGAAAGGGAAAGGGAGGAAGGAAGGAGGGAAGGAAGGACGGAGGGAAGGAAGGAGGGAAGGAGGAGGGAAGGGAAGTAAGAAGGAAGGTAGGAAAGAAGGTAGGAAGGAAGGTAGGAATGAAGGTAGGAAGGAGGTAGGGAGGAAGGTAGGAAGGAAGGTAGGAAGGAAGGTAGGAAGGAAGGAGGGAAGGAAGGAGGGGTGGAAAGAAGGAGGGAAGGAAGAAGGAAGGAGGGAAGGAAGGTAGGGGAAAGGGAAAGGGAGGAAAGAAGGTAGGAAGGAAAGGGAGGAAGGAAGGTAGGAAGGAAGGTAGGGAGGAAGGTAGGAAGGAAGGTAGGAAGGAAGGTAGGAAGGAAGGAAGGAAGGGGAAGGAAGAGGAAGGAAGGAAAAGGGAAAGGAAGGTAGGAAGGAAGGTAGGAAAGAAGGTAGGAAGGAAGGAAGGAAGGAAGGGGAGGAAGGAAGGTTGGAAGGAAGATGGAAGGAAGGTAGGAAGGAAGGAAGGAGAGGAGGAAGGAAGGAAGGAATGAGAAAGGAAGGAAGGAAGGAAGGAAAGGAGGGAAAGGGAAGGAATGAAGGAAGGAAGGAATGAGAGAAGGAGGAATGAAGGAAGGGAAGGAAGGAAGGTAGGAAGGAAGGAAGGTAGGAAGGAAGGAAGGTAGGAAGAAGGAGGTAGGAAGGAAGGAAGGAAGGAAGGTAGGAAGGGGAAGGAATGAAGGAAGGAAGGAATGAATGAAGGAAGGAAGGAAGAAGGAAGGAAGGAAGGAAGGAAGGAAGGAAGGAATGAAGGAAGGAAGGAAGGAAGGAAGGAAGGAAGGAAAGGGGGAAGGAAGGAAGGAAAGGGAGGAAGGAAAAGGTAGGAAGGAAGGAAGGAAGGAAGGTAGGGAAGGAAGGAAGGAAGGAAAGAAGGAAAAAAAGGAAGGAAGGTAGGAAGGAAGGAAGGTAGGAAAGGGAAAGGAAGGTAGGAAGGAAGGAAGGAAGGAAAGAAGGAAGGAAGGAAGGAAGGTGGAAGGAAGGAAGGTAGGAAGGAAGGAAGGTAGGAAGGGGGAAGGAAGGAAGGAAGGAAGGAAGGAAGGAAGGAATGAAGGAAGGAAGGAATGAAGGAAGGAAAGGGAAAGGAAGGTAGGAAGGAAGGAAGGTAGGAAGGAAGGAAGGAAGGAAGGAAGGAAGGTAGGAAGGAAGGAAGGAAGGAAGGAAGGTAGGAAGGAAGGAAGGAAGGAAAGAAGGAAGGAAGGAAGGAAGGTAGGAAGGAAGGAAGGAAGGAAGGAGGGAAGGGGAAAAGGGCGGAGGAAGAAAGGAGGGAAGGAAGGAGGGAAGAAAAGGTAGGAAGGAAGGTAGGGGGAAAGGGGGTAGGAAGGAAGGAGGGAAGGGAGGGACGGAGGGAGAGGAAGGGAGGGAAGGAAGGAGGGAAGGAAAGTAAGAAGGAAGGTAGGGAAAGAAGGTAGGAAAGGAAGGTAGGAATGAAGGTAGGAAGGAAAAATAGGGAGGAAGGTAGGAAGGAAGGTAGGAAGGAAGGGGGAGGAAGGAAGGAGGGAAGGAAGGAGGGATGGAAAGAAGGAGGGAAGGAAGAAGGAAGGAGGGATGGAAGGTAGGAAGGAAGGTAGGAAAGAAGGTAGGAAGGAAAGGGAGGAAGAGGAGGGGAGGAAGGAAGGTAGGGAGGAAGGTAGGAAGGAAGGTAGGAAGGAAGGTAGGAAGGAAGGAAGGAAGGAAGGAAGGAAGGAAGGGGGAAGGAAGGAAGGAGGGAGGAAGGAGGTAGGAAGAAGGTAGGAAGGAAGGAAGGAAGGAAAGGTAGGAAGGAAGGTAGGAAGGAAGATAGGAAGGAAGGTAGGAAGGAATGGAAGGAAGGAAGGAGGAAAGGATTGGAAGGAAGGAGAAGGGGAAGGAAGGAAAGGGAAAGGAAGGAAGGAAGGAGGACGGAAGGGAAAGGAGGAAGGAAGGGAAAGGAAAGGAAGGAAGGAGGAAGGGAAAAAGGAAAGGAAGGAAGGTAGGAAGGAAGGAAGGAAGGAAAAAGGAAGGGGAAGGAAGGAAGGAAGGTAGGAAGGAGGAGGGGAAAGGGAAGGAGGGGGAAAGGGGGTAAAAGGAAGGGGGGAGGAAGGGAAGGAAGGAAGGAGGAGGAGGAAAAGGGAAAAAGGAAGGTTTGAGGGGGGGGAGGAAGGAAGGGGAAGAAAGGGAAAGGAAGGGGGGAAGGAAAGGAAAAGGAAAAAAAAGGGGGGGGAAGAAAAAGGGAAAGAAAAAAAGGAAGAAAGAGGAAAAACCCCAAGGGGGTGGGGGGGTTTTTTGGGGGGGGAGGGGGGGGGGGAGGTTTTCTGTTGGGGGATGGGGGGGGGGGTTGGGGGGGGGGTTTTCCGGGGGGGAAAAGGGGGGGGGGGGAAAAGGGGGGGGTTTTGGGGGGGGGGAGGGGGGGGGGGGGGAAGGTTTTTGTGGGGAGGGTGGGTTTGGGGAGAGGGGTTGGGGGGGGGGGTTGGGGGCGGGAAAAGGGGGTTTTGGGGGGGGGGGTTGGCGGGGGGGGGCGTTTTGGGGAAAAGGGGGGCGTGGTGGTCTTTTCGTTTTTTGTTTTGGTGGTGGTTTTTTTTGTTTTGGGCTGGTTTTGGGGTTGTTGGTTTTTTTCTTTTTTTGGTGGATCTTTAGTTTTTTGCGGGGGAAAGGGGGGGGGGGGGGGGTTTTTTTTGGGGGGATGGGGGGCTGGTTTTTCGTCTTTTTTCCCGGGTTCTGTCTTCTTTGTCTTTGGTGGATGGGTGTGTCTGTCGTTGTCTGTCTGGTGGATGACTGGGCTGTCTGTTGGCTGGAGTTGTGTCTGTCTGTCTGGCTGGATGACTGTGTCTGTCTGTCTGGCTGGATGACTGTGTCTGTCTGTCTGGCTGGATGACTGTGTTCGTCTGTCTGGCTGGATGGCTGTGTCTGTCTGTCGGCTGGTGGCTGTGTCTGTCTGTCTGGCTTTGGATGGCTGTGTCTGTCTGTCTGGCTGGATGGCTGTGTCTGTCTGTCTGTCTGTCTGTCTGGCTGGATGGGTGTGTCTGTCTGTCTGTCTGTCTGGCTGGATGACTGTGTCTGTCTGTCTGTCTGTCTGTCTGGCTGGATGGCTGTGTCTGTCTGTCTGTCTGTCTGGTGGATGACTGTGTCTGTCTGTCTGGCTGGATGGTTGTGTCTGTCTGTCTGGCTTGGATGACTGTGTCTGTCTGTCTGGCTGGATGACTGTGTTTTGTATGTCTGGCTGGATGACTGTGTCTGTCTGTCTGGTGGATGGCTGTGTCTGTCTGTCTGGTGGATGGCTGTGTCTGTCTGTTGGCTGGATGGCTGTGTCTGTCTGTCTGGCTGGATGGCTGTGTCTGTCTGTCTGTCTGTCTGTCTGGTGGATGGCTGTGTCTGTCTGTCTGTCTGTCTGGCTGGATGACTGTGTCTGTCTGTCTGTCTGTCTGTCTGGCTGGATGGCTGTGTCTGTCTGTCTGTCTGTCTGGCTGGATGACTGTGTCTGTCTGTCTGGCTGGATGGTTGTGTCTGTCTGTCTGGCTGGATGACTGTGTCTGTCTGTCTGGCTGGATGACTGTGTCTGTCTGTCTGGTGGATGACTGTGTCTGTCTGTCTGGCTGGATGGCTGTGTCTGTCTGTCTGGCTGGTTTGGGTGTGTCTGGGCTGTCTGGCTGGATGGTGTGTCTGTCTGTTTGGCTGGATGGCTGTGTCTGTCTGTCTGGCTGGATGGCTGTGTCTGTCTGTCTGGTGGATGGCTGTGTCTGTCTGTCTGGCTGGATGGTTGTGTATGTCTGTCTGGCTGGATGGTGTTTTCTGTCTGTCTGGCTGGATGGCTGTGTCTGTTGTCTGGGTGGATGGCTGTGTCTGTCTGTCTGGGTGGATGGCTGTGTCTGTCTGTCTGGCTGGGTGGCTGTGTCTGCTGTCTGGCTGGATGGTTGTGTCTGTCTGTCTGGCTGGATGGTTGTGTCTGTCTGTCTGGCTGGATGGCTGTGTCTGTCTGTCTGGCTGGATGGCTGTGTCTGTCTGTCTGGCTGGATGGCTGTGTCTGTCTGTCTGGCTGGATGGCTGTGTCTGTTGTCAGGCTGGGGTGGTTTGTCTGTCTGTCAGGCTGGATGGCTGTGTCTGGCTGTCTGGCTGGATGGCTGTGTCTGTCTGTCTGGCTTGAAAGGCTGTGTCTGTCTTTTCTGGCTGGATGGTTGTGTCGTCTGTCTGGCTGGATGGCTGTGTCTGTCTGTCTGGCTGGGTGGCTGCGTTCTGTCTGTCTGGCTGGATGACTGTGTCTGTCTGTCTGGTTGGATGGCTGTGTCTGTCTGTCTGGCTGGTGACTGTGTTGTTGTTGGCTGGATGGCTGTGTTTGTCTGTTGGGGGGATGGCTGGTCTGTCTGTCTGGGTGGAGGGGTGTGTTGCTGTCTGTTTGGGGGGCTGTGTCTGTCTGTTGGCTGGTGGTGTACTGTTTTGTCTGGCTGGTGAGTGCTGTCTGTTGGCTGGATGGCTGTTCTGTTGTCTGGTGGGTGGCTGTGTTGTCTGTTGGCTGGATGGCGGTCTGTTGTTGGGGTGGTGGTGGTTGTCTGTCGGCGGATAGCTGTGTTGTCGTTGGCTGGATGGGTGTGTCTGTCTGTCTGGCTGGGTGGCTGTGTTTCTGTCTGGCGGATGCTGTGTCTGTCTGCTGGTGGAGCTGTGTCGTCTGTTGGCTGGGGGACTGTGTCTGTCTGTCTGGTGGATGACTGTGTCGTCTTTTTTGGGTGGATGGGTGGTCTGCTGCTGGTTGGGGTGTCTGTTTGTCTGGTGGATGACTGTGTCTGTCTGTCTGGTGGTGACTGGTCGTCTGTCTGGGTGGTTTGTTGTGTCTGTCGTCTGGCTGGATGACTGTGTCTGTCTGTTGGCCCGATGGCTGTTTGTCTGTCTGGCTGGATGGTTGTGTCTGTTGTCGGTGGATGGCGTGTCTGCTGTTGGTGGATGGCTGTGTCTGTCTGTTGGCGGTGGTGTGTCTGTCTTTCTGGCGGATGGCTTGTCTGTCTGTCTGGTGGCTGTGTCTGTCTGTTGGGGATGGCTGTGTTGTCGTTGGCGGATGGCTGTGTTGTCTGTCTGATGGATGGCTGTGTCTGTCTGTCTGACTGGATGGCTGTGTCTGTGTCTGGCTGGATGACTGTGTCTGTCTGTCTGGCTGGATGGCTGTGTCTGTCTGTTGGTAGATGGCTGTGTCTGTCTGTCTGGTGGATGACTGTGTCTGTCTGTCTGGCTGGATGGTTGTGTCTGTCTTTCGGGGCTGGATGACTGTGTCTGTGGCTGGATGGCTGTGTCTGTCTGTTGGGGGATGACTGTGTCTGTCTGTCTGGCTGGTGGCTGTGTCTGTCTGTCTGGCTGGATGGTTGTGTCTGTCTGTCTGGCTGGATGGCTGTGTCTGTCTGTCTGGTGGATGGCTGTGTTTGTCTGTCTGGCTGGATGGTTGTGTCTGTCTTTCTGGCTGGATTGCTGTGTCTGTTGTCTGGATGGCTGTGTCTGTCTGTTTAGCTGGATGGCTGTGTCTGTCTGGTTTATAAGCTGTTTCCCCCGCTCATATGCCGTATTCTATTCAAGGACTGATGGACTGAACACATCGACTCAAGGTTGATGGCCCTGATTACCTCATTCTCCTCCTGTTCTTCAAGTTTTCCTACGTATGGGACTGATGAAGCCACTGTGTGGCGAACGTTTCTTCAATAAAGATACCAAGAGTTGCACATGTGTCTAATTTATCAACTTTTATCAGAAGAAACATAATCCCTACCTTTAACGGCAAGTCCAGGGCCTTTCAAACCGACACTGGAGTGCCACAACGTTCGTGCCTTAGCTCGTATTCCTCAACAATATGTAAACAATCTCCCTCAACTAGAGTTCAACGATACTGTCATCACCCAATTTGCTGTGATGTTATTATGTGTCATCCACCCCCATAACGGGAAAACATAAGCATGTGAGGGTAATAGAAAAATGAATACGGAACTACGAAGAACGCAAACTGGGAAGAAAAAGGAGAATCACGACCAACCAGACAAAGTCCTCATCAGCACCATCGGATATTTTGCAACAAAATGGAAGACAAAGGGGAGGGGAGCTTTCTCCACCAGAGGTACGTTTTTATTGCATTCAGAAACCCGAATAAGATCCTGGGATATTTAGATAGACATATTGTAAAGTAAAGGACACAAGTGAAAACTAGTGTGACATTTTATTGTGGCAACGTTTCGCTCTCCAGGAGCTTTGTCAAGCCGCTTGACAAAGTTCCTGGAGAGCGAAACGTTGCCACAATAAAATGTCACATTAGTTGCACTTGTGCCCTTTTACTTTACATATTGTCGGTATCCTCCCAACATTATTAACAGATAGACAAAATACTACACTCCACATCTAAACCGCTAAAAACGTGAACTTATCCAAAGCCCCCCTCAGCAAATTATTACACAGGTTTAATCAAGTCCCTTTCCACCTCATGAAACACCTATACAAGATGTTGATAAGACTATACTTGAATATCCTTGTGAAACTTATCATTAACAACGAAATCCAACATGCCACAGCTACAGAGTCCAAAATAGAGCACTCCGCTTTGTCACAAGCAACAGGAGGAGAGACAAAATTAGGATGGAAGATTTACACATAAACAGGAGACAGGTCAATAAGGGCAAATTTGATAAACTAAGAAGAGACAGCTAAAACGACAGCAAGAACCCTTATATACCAGAACAGAGAAACCTTCTCCGCCATCAACACCCGACTACATCAACACACCTCCCACAGAACCCAAAAAAATGCCCTCCAACAAAGAGTCCGCTGCTTCATCACAAGGATAATTTCCAGGAGTCTAATGACCCTGAGTGACCTCAGGATTACTGGTTAAGGGACAGACTGCGGGGACTGACTGACTACTTAGCTGGCTAAGTGCTTAGCTAGTTGGCTAGTTAATGTTAAGGAAGTTAGCTAACTGGTGGTTTAAATGGCTGGCCTGTTAACTATCTGAAGATATGTTTGGCTGGTTAATTGGCTGACTAGTTAACCCGCTGGCTGGTTAACTGCCTGACTAGTTAACTGGGTGACTGATTAAGAGCAGCTAGTTAACTGTCTTCCTCGTTAATTCGCTGACTGGCCCTTTCAGGGGGGGTCCCCCCCTGGGGGGCCCCTCCCTTGGGGGCCCCTCCCTTGGGGGTCCCCTCCTGCTGTCAGCTATTGCACTATTTGAAACAAAATTTAAATATCAGTGTAACGTACTACTGTCAGTATGACTGCAGCGGGAAAACGTGACTTTCTTATAACGTACTACTGGAACGCTGACTCATTATAACGTACTACTGGGAACGCTGACATCATTATAACGTACTACTGGGAACGCTGCCCTTTCATCATAACGTATACTGGGAACGCTGACATCATCATAAAGTACTACGGGGAAACGTGACATCATTATAAACGTACTACTGGAAACGCTGACATCATTATAACTTTACTACTGGGAACGCTGACGTCATGATATCATAAACCGATTTTCACAAATATATATTCAACGAAATAAGTCTCATCAGAATGGCTTCAAACCTAAAGCACAGATGCATCTCATAGTTTCAGATTTGTTACGTTTTAAAAAAAATTTTAACTTGTGAAGCCTATCATTAGCTTGTGCAGGGGCGGGAAAAGACACACAATTGATCAACTTCAAAATTTTAATTTTAATGTAATTTACACAAAGGAAGATTTGCATATTTTCAGGCTGTGAAAGTCCCCATTTACCGATTAAATTAAACAAACAAAAATTTATTGATTTCCTGTCCTAACTCAAGAATTACTCGTTAGATCGGTTTCAGATTCAAAACACTGGTGTATCTTATTTGTGGAAGATACTGATCTCTCTCTTTCTTTTTTTTTTTTGGGGGGGGGGGCGGTTGAGGGATGCTATATAAAAGTCAATTGGGAAAATTATAGAGTGTGTTTATAAGTTACAACGGTTTTAAGCTGTCATTGGCGGGAGTATCTTACCTAGAGAAAGATTTTGGCTTAATTGAGCTTGAGAGGCACAAATTTTGTAAATTTTATATAAAAAAAAAATTGGAGGTGTATTATACGTATCTTTTTTGGAGCACCAAGGAATGACTGTATGAAGATAAAAAAAATAATAAGTGAACAATGCATCATCTTACTGCTACACTATATTACCTCTGATACAATCTCATTTAGCTCTTCGTGAGATATAAAATTTTGTCTAACATGACTAAAATTAAATTTATTCGAGATTTTAATTGTATTTGTAATTGGTGTGCTGTATCATACCTCCTTGCATGGGAACAAGTGTCTGAGTTACATAAAGATTTCTGCACTGGTTGCCGTGATATTGCAGCAAGACAAAGGTGTTAACCAAAAATTTTTAAAGGGGTGGACAGGTAAGCCACCGGAAGGCCTCGGTCAGATGACCAAAAGCTACTTTGGCGGGTCATTATATGACTAACACCCGCGTTTAGGGAACACTTGCCCCTGCTTCCCGACAAATCTTACCTAACATAACTTTGGACTAACAAACCAGGCCGTGAAATCCAGCAGCAACCATCAAAATTTAATCCAAGACTCGACTGAAATGTCTTTTTAAATTTCATATATTTGACAGTTTTAACAGGGTTGCCTTCTAGCTCCTGGGTCTTTGATCTACAGTAGGAGGTTTCTTGAAGGGTGTTGATCTACATCTCCTGGGCCTTTTGCAGTTGTTAGGTTACAGACGTTAGATTTCTTGAAAATACTAAAACTCGAAGCCCTAGGCCTTTTTCAGGATGTTGAACTCCTGGACCTCTTGAGAGGATACGGGTTTAAATTTATAATCCTAGGTGCCTTGGGGAGAGTTCACGTATATTTGCTAGGCTTTTCTTGTGTGCGTTGAAGTTACACGAGGATAGAAAGAACTATTTGGATACTGGGGGATACATGAATCGTTTGGAGATTAAGGTAACTATGACAAATGGTTTACGGGTTGAGATGAAGCCTTATAACCATTGTGTAATCAGTAGACATTAAACCCCTGTAAACTAGCAGCCAAGGGAAGAGGTTACCTGAGTCGGGGGTAGGAATCTATGGCTCTAGGGAACACTGGTCCTGAATTGTCAGCTGGACTTATCAAAACTTTTTCCCGGTTTTCTTTCCGCTGACGCTGGCTCCTCTTCCTCGAAATCACAGGAGGAAAAGTTTACCAGATTTGTCATTGGTTATCTTGCAGGGAGGGATGGGGGATGGACGAGTTATCTTGTGAGCGGGAAAGGTGAACTTGCAGCGGGAGGGGAGAAGTTAAACGAGTTATCTTATAGTAGTGAACGAGTAATCCAGGGGAAGTGAAAGAATGATTTTGCAGGAGGAGGGAAGGGGTGAGAGGGACGTCTTACTCCCGTATCCTAGCTGCTCTCAGTAAAATTCAAGAGGCATCAGCATGCTCATGTTTTTTATATAAAAGCCACTGGCTCTGATATTTAACGTTGGGTCACTCCCAAGCATCTGTTTTACGACAGTGTTTTTTCTATAAGTACTGTATGGCTATAACGTACTGAAAAATAAAAAATACTCGCCAAATACTCTGAGCATTAAGACTTCAGTTATTCAAGACAGTATCAATCAGGCTTATATTATTAAAAATTTACAATTTGTAGTCTTGTGGCATGATCGTAACTGACTCAGCGTGATAACAAATTTAAAGCAATGTGGGGAGGAGTAAAAGACAGCAGAGAATAACTTCTTAAATATAATTTCCTTTACCAAAGATTGTGCAATCATTGTACAATATATACAGAGAACATGCACAGAAAGGCAATATGTAAACAAGAGACACGGTTGAACCGTCTTCAACCAGACTTGGAGGTAAGTCTGCCAATTTGGGTCCGCGAGTTCCAGACGTCACTTCCGGAATTGGTGGCTTTCGTGACTGGGTTGGAAAGAACCGGGCAGTTAGCATAACGGTGGGGCCCCCCCCTGTTATACTCTTAACTGTCGGTTCACTGGTTGGGGAGAACATGCCTACATGGGCGTGTGACATACGTTTGATTTAAAAGTAATTCTTCGCATGTCACACTTATCATCGGGTGTTTGAATTCAAGTCTATATAATAAGCCCAGAGTTTCGTTTTGTTTTATGTATATATTATGATGGGCTCAGTGTACCTTTCAGTGAAGTACTTATGAATCTGGCCTCGCCTTCCCTTTTTCTTTGTTGGGGCAACTGGTATTGTTTCTTTGCATTTGAAAAAAAATTTTCAAAGCCCAATATACAAGCATACTAAATACTACAGTGGTGGTCGTTTTTAAAATGCGCACCGAGTGGTGATATATATACCAGATCACAGCACCGTCCTAGTTGCGCATTATTTAACGAAAGTGTGCACTGGCACTAGATCCCAGCTCTCTCCTAGCATCACACTGTGCTGTGGTGTTAACTCCCGGTTACAGCATTCTTTTCCTACTATATACTAGGTGCTGTATCGTCAAAGAAGTTGACATTTTTCTTTACTGCTATTTCTACACCCTTTAAACTTGATAAAAACGTGGAGGGAAACGGGCAATTACGAAGTTGTTTGATGATTGGAGCGTATATAAAAGTGTCACATAGACATTAAACTTTGACATTATGAAGTTCAATAATACTGCTTGATGTATATTCTAGTTGTCATCCTGTTTGATGATAACAACAATAATAAGTTTTTGGCATTTAAGACGTGGGTATCACACTGACGTATGGCACTGCAATACAACAGTAGCAATGGTAGGTGATCAAACCTCTCTACTTTCGGTGTCTCGGCAGATGTTTTGGTTAAGAGGGCTGTTGTGTGTGTGTGTGTGTGTGGTGTGTGTGTGTGTGTGTGTGTGTGTGTGTGTGTGTGTACTCACCTAGTTGTACTCACCCAGTTGAGGTTGCGGGGGTCGAGTCCGAGTCCTGGCCCCCCCCTTCCTGATCGCTACTAGGTCCCCTCCCCCAGCCGTGAGCTTTTTCGTACCTTGCTTTTTAAAATTGTAGGGGTCCTGCCCCCACTACATTCTTCCCCAAAATATTACTTACTGACTTCTTTTGGCTGGAAAAACTTCCCCAACATCCCCTTTTTCTCTGTGTCTTTGCTTCCAACTGTGTCCCCCTTTTTACGTGTCCAATCTCTGGAAAATCCCGTTTTTGTCACCTTGTCAATTCCTCTCAGTATTTTGTATGTCGTTTTTTCCCCCCTTCCTCCCGTCCTCCGTGTGTAGGTTGATTTCCCTTAACCTCTCCTGTAGGAATCCTCTTAGCTTGGGGGTAGCTTGTTTTAAACCTTTGCACTTCTCTTGTTTCTTTAGTGCTGGTAGGTGGGGTTCCAAATGGTGCCGCATACTCCAATATGGGGCCCAACGTATACGGTGTAAAAGGGGCCTAACTTCCTTATTAAGATGTCGGAATGCGTTCTGAGGTTTGCAGGCGCCCCTTGCTGCAGCAGTTTTTGGTTGAGTGCGCTTCAGGAGATTGCCTGGTGTTTTATCCCCAAGTCTTTTTCCTTTGGGGAGGTTGTAGTCTCTGACCCCCCGACTGTACTCCCTTTTCGGCCCTTTTTTGCCCCTTTCCCCAAACTTTTGACTTTGCACTTTGGGGGGATTGAACTCCAGGAAACCAATTGGGACCCCTTCTGCAGCCTGTCGGATCCCTTTGTGTTCTGCTGGTCTTCGATCGGTTATTCTTCTCATCAATTACGTCATTGCAAACAGGGGGCACCTCAGAGCTTTCCTTCGTAGTCTTCACAATCCAGAAACGCACTGGGCCCGGACTGACCCCTGGGGGCCCCGTGGTCACAGGTGCCACTCTGACACCTCGCCACGTACCCCCTGACTCGCTGCTGTTTTTCCCCGACAAGTTTTCCCCGTCCATTTTTTGCCCTTTCCCCGTTTCCCTGTTGGTCCTCCAGTTTTGCACCTTTTCTTGTGTGGAAATGTGTCAAAGCCTTCTTGCGTCCAAGAAAATGCAATCCCCCACCCCCCTTTTTTTGTTTCTGCTGTCACCAGTTAGAATCCAGAGGGTTTTTGACACGGATTTCCCCTCCCCCGAAACCATGGGTGCTGTTGATGAGTTTATTCCTTTCAGGTGTTCCACCACTTTCTCCGATAAATTTTTTCCCTGTTTTGCATACTTTACATGTCAGTGACACTGGTTGTAGTTTTAAAGCTTATGTCTGTTCCCTTTTTTAAAATTTGGGGTACATTTGCTGTCTTCATGCCTGGCAATCTCCCTGTTTCGATAGTGTTTGAAAATTGTGTTAGGGGTAAAATGCGCCTTGCTCCCTCCCAATCCCATGGGGAGATGTTATCTGGCCCATTTCCTTTGAGGTATCTAGCTCCCCTAGAAGCCTCTTTCATTTCCCCGGTTGTGTGCACTGTGTCCCGCATTGGTGGGTGCCCCCCCCTCTGTCTTTCTGGAGTCCCTTCTGTTCCTCTGTGAAACTTTTTTGAATCTCTTTTTGATTCTTCACATACTTCCCGGTCTTTCCCGTTGTCTTCCCCTTCCTTCCTTAGCCTGATACCCGGTCCTTGAGTTGTTTTCCCCCTGATGTGGCTGTAAAACGTTTCGGATCGATTTGGCTTTCGCTGCAGTCTTTTTTTATATTGTTTTGGGCCTCCCTTCTTTTCTGTGCATATTTATTTCTGGCTCTACGACTGTTCTCCTTATTCTCCTGGGTCCTTTGCCTTCTATATTTCTTCCATTCCCTAGCACACTTGGTTTTTGCCTCCCTGCACCTTTGGGTAAACCATGGGCTCATCCTGGCTTTTTCATTACTCCTGTTACCCTTGGGTACAAACCTCTCCTCAGCCTCCTTGCATTTTATTGCTACATATTCCATCATCTCATTAATGGTTTCCCTGCCAGTTCTCTGTCCACTGAACCCGTTCAGGTAGTTCCTCATTCCTGTGTAGTCCCCTTTCTTGTAGTTTGGCTTCATTCGTCCTGGCCTTCCTGCTTCTCCCTCCACTTGTAGCTTACTGTGTATTCGAAGCTTACAACCACATGGTCACTGGCCCCAAGGGGTCTTTCATATGTGATGTCCTCGATATCTGCACTACTGAAGGTGAATACTAAGTCCAGCCTTGCTGGTTCATCCTCTCCTCTCTCTCTTGTAGTGTCCCTTACGTGTTGGTACATGAAGTTCTCCAGTACCACCTCCATCATCTTAGCCCTCCAAGTATCTTGGCCCCCATGTGGGTCCAAGTTCTCCCAATCTATCTCCTTGTGGTTAAAGTCACCCATGATCAGGAGCTTTGCCCTGCATGCATGAGCTCTTCTGGCCACTCTAGCTGTGTGTGTGTGTGTGTGTGTGTGTGTGTGTGTGTGTGTGTGTGTGCGTGTGTGTTGTGTGTGCGTGTGTGTGTGTGTGTGTGTGTGTGTGTGTGTGTGTGTGTGTGTGTGTGCGTGTGTGTCTGTGTGTGTATTTTGATCAATAAAAATCAAACTCTTGCTACACTGATATCTGATAATTTTAGTTTTGCATTCTGGTTAATTATCAGAAGTATGACTGAAGAACTACCATTCATCAGCAAGTAAAAGCCTTGGCTAGTTAAACTAGCATTGTTAAGGAGAGAAAATTAACTTTCTACGAAGACTTTTTTTTAGTGGTTCTTCTTTCGACATAATGTCGAAAAGAAAAACCGTTTTCGACGTCGCCAAATTCGTCATTAGACAAGCAGAAAAGTTCGGGGTTATGGCTGGGATTTCTACCTCTGCCGACAAGAACGCGCAACAGGAAGGTTGAGAACCTTTTCTCGAAGGATGGTGGAAACTGATCAAAAGCAAAACTGGCAGGTCGCAACCACAGCTGAAAAAAAAAGTAACTCTTTACCGAAGGGTTGGAAGAGCTCTTCAACACTGCCATGCCAACGCCCTCATCATGCTCATCGTTGAAGAAGATGAGTATTTTTTCTGTTATAGTGAGAGACGGGAATGTGAGGGAGTAGGACCAGAGTCGATGAGGAATAGACACCAAGAAGTCCAACCCCGAAAAGGACAGCTCAAGCATTGTGAAGGCAGTACCAACGGCAGCGCTCTCGTAAACAGCCCAGAAACCATTCCTGAGCCAGGGACGATTACCACCGGTGAAGCCGATACAGAACCTTTCTTCACAACACCAACTAGATTCGGAACATAGGGAAATGTTGAACATCCAGTGTGTCGGTCACCGCCTACTACCACCAACTCAGGTAACTAAGAAATGAGTTGATCCCACTTGTCTTCCTCTACCCAGACTTTGCTAGATATCAAGAGGAAGATGATCAAGGCCTTGGACAAGGAGACTTCTGAGAATCCCTGAAGCAAATCAATATGGCCACGACATATCATCCTGGTATGGAAAGGCGTCACTGATTTTTGTCCCAGAGACCTCTCTTCTCATAGGATTTCTTTGTGTAGATCAGGCTGAATGTCACAGTCACCATATCACAAAAATCACTTCTGAATGCCTGCAAGAATACTGTGTAGTCAATGATTTCACTAAGTGAGGTGCTACTCTCATTCAGGAGTATAGCGAATCCTGATAAAGAATGAGTAGCGGAAGCAATTTCTGCTGCAAGTGGCTGAGAAGCACCAGCGAGTGTTCCCCGGCTCTCGGAACTCTCCAGTGGCACCAAGAAGTCATAACGAGGCAATAACGATGCCCTCGTAAACCTCTTCCCTTCTCCCTCCCAACAAAGGGGCTTATACTCGGATCTGGATGTATTTAATATTTACCCTTTTTAAAAAAATAGACATTTTCTATGACCACGTAACACCTGTAAAAATACCAGTCGTGATTCATTTTTATTTTGCCGCCTAGAAAACTAGCATATTTATCGTGTGGAGGGTAGGCGCAAGAGCATATAAATACACAAAGACCTAGGAACTAGGCCCCAAAGGGATTAACATCAGTATATCTGGATTTGTATATGTAAATTCTCCCACTGTGGCAAGCAAATTTAGCATATTTATGTAACATGACTAGAATCTTAACATATCTGGAATCTAAGCAAAGCCTGGATCTTAATATGTTCTAAAACTTAACACGTCTGGAATCTTAACATGTAAGGAATCTTAACATGTCTGGAATCTTAACATGTAAGGAATCTTAGCATGTCTTTAATCTTAGCACGTCTGAAATCTTAACATATCTGGAAACATAACATGTAAGGAATCTTAACAGGTGTGTAATCCTAATATGTATGGAATCTTAATAAGTCTGGAATCTTAACATATCTGTGTACGCCCTCGAGTACACAGAATTTTCTCAAGATTTTTCAGCAATTTTCAGGGAAAGCGACTTAATATTTTAAACTGTGCACTGTGTGTTGGTGAGCACGCCAGGTGTGATGATGTGCACGCCAGGTGTGATGATGTGCACGCCAGGTGTGATGATGTACACCAGGTGTGATGATGTGCACACCAGGTGTGATGATGTGCACACCAGGTGTGATGATGTGCACACCAGGTGTGATGATGTGCACACCAGGTGTGATGATGTGCACACCAGATGTGATGATGTGCACACCAGGTGTGATGATGTGCACACCAGGTGTGATGATGTGGCACCCAGGTGTGATGATGTGCACACCAGGTGTGGTGATGTGCACACCAGGTGTGGTGATGTGCACACCAGGTGTGATGATGTGCACACCAGGTGTGATGATGTACACACCAGGTGTGATGTGCATACCAGGTGTGATGATGTGCACACCAGGTGTTGATGATTGTGCACACCAGGTGTGATGATGTGCACACCAGGTGTGATGATGTGCACACCAGGTGTGATGATGTGCACACCAGGTGTGATGATGTGTACACCAGGTGTGATGATGTGCCACACCAGGTGTGATGATGTGCACACCAGGGTGATGATGTGCACACCAGGTGTGATGATGTGCACACCAGGTGTGGTGTTGTGCACACCAGGCGTGGTGATGTGCACACCAGGTGTGGTGATGTGCACACCAGGTGTGGTGATGTGCACACCAGGTGTGGTGATGTGCACACCAGGTGTGGTGATGTGCACACCAGGTGTGGTGATGTGCACACCAGGTCACAACACTCTCAAAAACTACACTAGTGTGGTGATGTGCACGCCAGGTCACAACACTCTCACAACTACACAGTGTGGTGTATGTGCACTCCAGGTCACAGCACTCACACAGCTATATTGTTGTGATGTGTACACCGGGTCACAGTACTTTCAAAGCCACACTGTGTGTGGTATTGCGCACACCAGGTGTGGTAATGTGTACACCAGGTGTGGTGATGTGCACATTCAGTTGTTGTAATGTGCACATCACGTGTGGTGATGTGCACACCAGGTGTGGTGATGTGCGCACAAGGTGTGGTGATGTGCACACCAGGTGTGGTAATGTGCACACCAGGTGTGGTGATATGCACACCAGGTGTTGTGATGTGCACACCAGGTGTGGTAATGTGCACACCATGTGTGGTGATGTGCGCAACAGTGTGTGTGATGTGCACACCTAGGTGTGGTGATGTGGACACTAGGTGTGGTGATGTGCACACCAGGGGTAATGATGTGCACACCAGGTATGGTGATGTGCACACTAGGTGTGGTGATGTGCACACCAAGTGTGGTAATGTGCACACGAGGTGTGGTGATATGCATACCAGGTGTTGTGATGTAGGCTACACACCAGGTGTGGTGATGTGCACACCAGGTGTGGGTGATGTCCACACCAGGGGTAGTGATGTGCACACCAGGTGAGGTGATGTGCACACCAGGTGTGATGATGTGCACACCAGGTGTTGCGATGTGCGCACCAGGTGTTGTGATGTGCACACCAGGTGTGGTGATGTGCACACCAGGTGTGGTGATGTGCACACCAGGTGTAGTGATGTGCACACCAGGTGTGGTGATGTGCACACCAGGTGTGGTGATGTGCACAACAGGTGTGGTGATGTGGACATCCAGGGGTAGTGATGTGCACACCAGGTGTGGTGGTGTGCACATCAGGTGTGGTGACGTGCACACCAGGTGTGGTGATATTTACACCAGGGATAGTGATGTGCACACCAGGTGTGGTGATGTGCACATCAGGTGTGGTGATGTGCACACCAGGGTAGTGATGTGCACACATGTGTGGTGATTGTGCACACCAGGTGTGTGATGTGCACACCAGGTGTGGTGATGAGCACACCAGGTGTGGTGATGTGCACACCAGGTGTGGTGATGTGCACACCAGGCGAAGTGATGTGCACACCAGGCGTGGTGATGTGCACACCAGGTGTGGTGATGTGCACACCAGGTGTGGTGATGTGCACAACAGGTGTGGTGATGTGGACACCAGGGGTAGTGATGTGCACACCAGGCGTGGTGATGTGCACACCAGGTGTGGTGATGTGCACACCAGGTGAGGTGATGTGCACACCTGGTGTGGTGATGTGCACACCAGGTGTGGTGATGTGCACACCAGGTGTGGTGATGTGCACACCAGGTGTGGTGATGTGCACACCAGGTGAGGTGATGTGCACACCAGGTGTGGTGATGTGCACACCAGGTGTGGTGATGTGCACACCAGGTGTGGTGATGTGCACACCAGGTGTGGTGATGTGCACACCAGGTGTGGTGATGTGCACACCAGTGTGGTGATGTGCACACCAGGTGGTGGTGATGTGCACACCCTATTAATGTGACATGAGATTGAAATTTCTTGGAAAATGATATTTCAGACTCATCAACACTTGAGGTGTGAGGAACGACGTACGTCAGTTACTGAGAACGGACGTACGTCAGTTACTGAGGAATGACGTACGTCAGTTACTGAGGAACGACGTACGTTGCTGATAAACGACGTACGTCAGTTACTGAACAACGGCGTACGTCAATTACTGAAGAACGACGTACGTCAGTTACTGAGGAACGACGTACGTCAGTTACTGAGGAACGACGTACGTTAGTTACTGAGGAACGACGTATGTCAGTTTCTAAGGAAAGAATACATCAGTTACTGAGGAACGACGTACGTCAGTTACTGAGAAGCAACGTACGTTAGTTACTGAGGAACGACGTACGTCAGTTACTGAGGAACGACGTCCGTCAGTTACTGAGGAAACAACATATGTCAGTTACTGAGGAACTGCGTACGTCAGTTACTGTTGAAGGACTTACGTCAGTTACTGAGGAACTGCGTACGTCAGTTACTGTTGAAGGACTTACGTCAGTTACTGAGGAACGACGTACATCGTTACTGAGGAACGACGTACGTCAATTACTGAGGAACGACGTAAGTTGCTGATGAACGACGTACGTCAGTTATTGAAGAACTAGTATGTCATTTACTGAGGAACGACGTACGTCAGTGACTGAGGAACAACGTACGTCAATTACTAAGGAATGAAACAGTCTGAACCTCAGGTTCAATAGTGTTAGGTATGTGAGGTCACTAGGTGCGTTAGGTAATCAGGTACCAGATGTTAGATGAGCCAGCTCATAAAGTACAAGGTGTTAGGTGCGCTAGATCTCCAGGGGCTCATGATTCAAGGAATTGGAGCTATCCCTCTATTTTTCTGAATCATTCTTAATTACTTCCATACCAGTGTGGTATAACCACTACGGGTTTAGCGCTTCCGTGAATTTACTACTACTACAGCTACTACTACTACGACTACTACTACTACTACTACTACTACTACTACTACTACTATAATAATAATAATAATAATAATAATAATAATAATAATATAATAATAATAATTATTATTATTACACTTATGGTAGGAGGTATTTCCAAAGGTTTGAGGTAGCAGGTATCACCAAAGGTGCGAGGTAGCAGACAATACCAAAGGTGTGAGGTTGAAGGTGTGAGGTGAAGAGCAGGTCAGCTTCAAGTATTTAACTGTGTAGCAGAGGGAGGTAAGTGTGAAGATTTATCTCAGACGAACACAATGCTCCGGATAACACACATTACGATTGTAACAGTGACATTTATTTCGTGTCATGAGTGCTGAATGTGGAGGGTGTGTATCTATGTAATTTTCTCTTGATTCAGAGAGGCTACGGCAGGTGTCAAACCCACACTGCGCTACTCTGAAAAAAAAAACTTCCCCACACTCCTTCAGTTGTTGCCTGCAACTTTGCATAGCTCCTGATGACGCACTGAGAAATGTGAAAGTACTTGAGCTAAAGATTTCTACCCCTTGTGGCTTGTCTTACATTGTTAAGATCTCCTGTCTGCGACTGTTTGTATATTCTCATATTCTCATAATTTATTTATTTATTTATTTATTTATTTATTTATTTAGTAATTTTAGCATACATACAGAGGTACAAAAAAATACAGGTAAGAGCAGCATGCCAAAGCCACTTATATGCATAGCATTACGGGCATTATATATGTCGTGCCGAATAGGCAGAACTTGCGATCTTGGCTTAAATAGCAACGGTCATCTTGCCATATAGGACAAGTGAAAATTTGCGTATGCAATAATTTCGCCAAAATCATTCTGAACCTAACGAAAAAAATATATTTGATTGTGTTTGTTTAGTACTAAATTATTTGTAAACGTATTTAAAATATATTTAGTTGGATTAGGCTAAAATAAATTGCGCTGTTATAATAAGGTTATGTAAGTTTTCTAAGATTCTTTTGGTGCAAAATTAAAAATTTTTACATTAACAATAATGAAAAAAATATATCTTTAAACGTACAAGAGAAAAAAATTAGAAAGGACTTAATTTTAAATGAGTTCTTGCTAATTGACCAGTTTTACATATTCGGCACGACATACATACATATTTTATATATATATATATATATATATATATATATTATATATATATATATATATATATTATATATATTATATATATATATATATAATATTGTAACTACGAACGAGCAGTATTTAATCAATAACATCACTTCGGCTAGGCGGGGGATCGAACCCGTGTTATTTTAGCTCACCTCATGGTGAGCGAAAATTCACGACGCTCTAACCCACTGGAACATACAATCCTACAAGAATCACACACCCAGCAGAGCTAGGTGTTGTACCATGATCGAGGACATACAATGGTGTGGGTGCCTCAGAGTTAATTTCATTCTACCCCCGTTTGGTGAACTAGCCTCCACGAGCAGTATATATAATATGTAACAACGAACGAGTGATATTTAATCAATAAGTTAGAACGTCGTGAGTTTTCGCTCGCCATGAGGCGGGCTAAAAAAACACGCATTCGATTCCCTGGCTAATCGCAGTGTTGTTACTGATTAAATACCACTCGTTCATGGTTACAATACTGTATATACTGTTCGTGGAGCCCCCAGGCTCTTGATCAACGTCAGTATGTCACTCTGTGTGTTAACGTCAACTGTGTGATTATGGAGCTGTTATTAAAACAATATTATCCAACATTCTTGCTTCAACACACACTCTCTGAGTCACTCTTCTGCTCCCGCTTCAGAAGTTTCGGTCACTTGCATGTAAAATTTCCTTTATTGACGTTATGGTATGTGTCAGTTGCTTTAATTTGCTTAAAGTCGGCCTTCTACCTAACCTAACGTGACTGAGCCTGGCCAGACTTAGTCTACCTATCCCTGCTCATATTTGCCATACCTTACCTTACCTTACATTCTTTTGCCCTGCCTTGCCTTTTAAACCATGGCAGTTCAGTCCTAAAACTGCAGGCCAGTGCGTCAACCACTCGGCCTGCTGGCTCATCCAATTAAGTATATTTCTATATACTGGGAAGGTTAGTGTGGACCACCTCTGTGACCACAAATGCAGGTTGTTAACAGACGAATGCTCTACCTGCTTACCTACACATATAGCTATAAGCTATGCTCATAACATCAGCATAGAAGTAAATACGCACAGATCTAAATGGATTGTGAAAACATTCAATTATATTAAGTTGTATAACCTGCACGAACTGTATCACTGTAGACAACAAGAGCATTTCACCCCTCCACGGAAGATGTGTTCATTTAATATCACATACCTGCAAGTCCCTTCTAAGAAGTCATTGGCTAGTAATCCCTTTTCCTTAAATCACTTGTTAAAGCAACTGCTGAAGAAGAAATTTCTCGCCTAGCTGGTAGCAATAAATTATCACAAGTTATATACACTGATGGGGCTGCATCTGCTCTTGTTGCCACCTCCCTAGTTAAGAACGATAATAAATCTGAGTTAGGCAGAAAAATTAACAACTGGGCGTCTCCACTACAAATTGAATTGTTTGCAATCCTAATTGCGTAAAGCTAACTTATGACACTGAGCTTTGACTGTCATCATTGAAGGCTCTTGACTCATATAATGACTAACAAACTTGCTCATTGGAGAAGTCAGGTGCAGATACTCAAAAATCGGGGAAAAGGGAAATTTTAATGTACAATTGTTATGGACCCCATCACACATTGGATTACTCCTTATGATAAAGTTGATATGTTAGCCAAGAAGAGTACTCTGAAGGAGAATGTAGAATATAACTTTGGCATAACTGTGTCTAGCATTAGGAATAATATTAGGAGAGAAGTAAATAGTGAAAATGAGTGTTATAGGAATGCAATTAGAAGTCTGAGTAGATTTATAACCCACTATGATAACAAGAACGTAGATAAGTATGTTTATGGAGCAACTTGCAATGTGAACAGACTGACTGATGTTGTAGTGGCCAGACTTAGGCTTGGTTATAAGTACTTCTGGCAGTTTGGGAAACACACAAAATATGATCAAACCAAATGCAAATTATGTGGTCAAGATATGGTCACTGTCTTGAACACTATGTGCTTAATTGTCCACATATTGAGGAATATAGAGATAGTATAATAACCGATGTGACATGTCAAGATATCTTAATGAAAATAAGATACCAGATATACTAAGCAAATTTCCTAAATTTGGTTGGAACAGATAAGTGAACTGTAGATATAAATCCAAAGGTACTCCTCTTAATCCTTTTGGAGCCTAGTTCCTAGGCGTTTTGTGTATCCATATCCGTCCACAGGATGAATATGGGGCGCACAATAAACTAGCCACTTCGGTGGCAAAATCCATTCCTGTTCCATGATTTCTTTACTGTCGTGTTATTACGATTTCGTGAGTCATGATGGCAGCTTTGAAGGGACTTGAGCTGGAGTACACCACAGCCACGTTAGTGTTGGATTCATCTGTAAAAACCTGCATTCGTAGTCACAGTAGTGGCCCATGCTAACCTTCATGTGGACGGTAATAGCTAGTTTACTGTGCACCCCCTTATTCATCTTGTGGATGATAGTGGCTAGTTTACTGTGGACCCCATAGCCATCTTGTGGACGATAGTGGATAGTTTATTGTACACAAGGATGCAAAACCGACTAGGAATCAGGCCCCAGAAGGTTAACAGGAAAATCTTTTGATTTATATCAATGTTTGTCCAAATCTTTTGCAAGTAAATTTAGGATATTTGCTTAATATGTCTGGTGTCTTATCATTGAGATACCTTTACGTATTATGAATTATTATGTCGTCTATATCGATATTTCTCAATAAGTAGACAGTCAAGTATATAATGTTCAAGAAGGTGAATGAGATTGACTTGCCTTCTTAGATGTTTTGGCAGTGTGTCAAGGTGTGTCACGTGGGGTAGAGGGGAAGAGTGTACCAGCGTGCCAGGTGTGCATGGCGTGGTTGGCACTCTCAAGAGTGCCTGAGCAAGAGGCACGGAAGAAGAGAAGAAAACAAAAGGGAGAAAAAAATGAAAGGGTAGAAAGGGAAGGGATGGAGAAAGACAGTATAGGGAGGTGGAGTGGAAGAAGAAATTGAAGATACTAACAAATAGGAAAAAATGAGTAAAAGAGATAGTGGGTAAAAAGAGACATGGAGAAAAAATGAGAGAGGTGAGGGGTGGAGGAGGGGAAAACAGGACAGTTATATTTGCAAAAACTTGCCTCTTCCCATCTCCTCCTTGAGGGCCACACATAACTCACTGAATGATTATTTTTTTTTTATATTTTACTGAATGATTATTAAACTGTTTTACCTCCCCTCTAGTCTCCCCCTTCCTCCCCCTCTAGTCTCCCCTCTCCTCCCCTCTACCCTCCCACTCCTCCTCTTCCCACATTGATATGTGAAGCACGGATTATTATATAACTTCTTTGATTAATTTAATCTCACAAACTTGCACACCTTCCACTAACAGTGTTCATTTACTGTGTTACTTAAGAGAGGAAATCAAATATAACGCTACGTCTGTGGAATTTTTTCAAGGCTTCTCACACTACAGTTCACCAGGAACATTGTATGTCCCAGAAATACTTAATGTCCTCTTGCTCACAGACACTCAGACACGTCCAGCTGCTCTCGAAATATATATTTTCGACAAAAGATTGATGTTTCGACCCTCCCCCAACTAAGGTTTTGTTACGAGAAAAATATAAACTGCCAGACACTTTTGTTTATATATTAAGTGGGAGCAGTCTACTCATTTACAAGTGTTCATTACATTATGATGCAGCAACATCAAAAAATGTTCTGTTATGTACTGGTATATACATTATACATTTTTTATTAAAAAGCTATAGAATATAAGCGTTTTTATTTATGCCAAAAATTAATTTAGCAGCTTCATCTAACATTGTTAATACAAACGTCTTATATTTTAGCAAACTCCTACCCAACCTTTCTTAAGTCAGCCTAAATTTAACATATATTTAAAAATCCATTAAATGCATTAATTTTGTAATGTTCAGACTGATTATGTTGGAGTTACTGCAGCGATGATCCACTAATATCTACAACAAGTCACTGGGAACGGAACTGTTGCCAGAGATCTGAAAGACACTATTTAGTCTCCATATTTAAGAAATGAGACAGACAAGAAGCGATGACCTACAGACCAGCATCACTGACTTGCATACCATGCAAGGTAATGGTGATGATAACAGGAGAGTGGTATAGCACTTGGAGAGAAGTTATTTCTTGAATTGAGATGGTAAATCTTGTCTTGCAAACCTGATGGAGTTCTATGAGAAAGTGACAAAAGTAGAAAGAAGAGAGAGGGATGGGTGGATTTCATTTTCTTAGCTGCAAGAAGCCATCTGATGATGTTCCCTAAAAAAGAGAATTAAATATAACCTTCAGATGCAGACAGGAGTAACAGGAAATGTAATCTGGTAGATCAAGGAGTACTTTATGGGAAGGAAATAAAGCCTGATTGTCAGGGAAAAGATGTCAGACTAGGGAGGAGAAACAAGCAGGTTAAGCAAGGATCGGTATCAGTAATGTCACTGGAACATGTTAATGACATACCTATTGAAACTGATTCAGATGTACACCTGTTTACTTATGATATAAAACTAATGAGGAGAATAAAAACAGACGAGTACTTGGAAAAAGCTACAACTAGATCTGGACAAGTTGTAAAATTGGTCAGACAATGGCTTCTTGAATTCAGCTCCAAGAAATCCAAGGTTATGTTGACTGGGAAAAGGGCCACAGGACCGAAACACGCAATATAGCCTCGAAGGACAGAGGCTGCAACCTTCAAAGAGAAAAACCTCAGGGTGATCATATTGCCTATTTTTATCACCAGAGGCCCACATCAAACGGATAACCTCTCCAGGCAATGCTCGGTAGGCAAAACTAACAGTAGCCTTCAGGCCAACCCTGGAGAATGCAGCACCAGGATGGAACACAACTTTTAAAGCATGTGAAGAATATAGAGAAACTGCAGAGGTGTATAACGAGGCTAATTCCAGATCTAAGAGGTGTGAGCTATGAAGAGTTACGAACAATACTGGACCTGACGACAAGAAGAACCAAGGAAGACGTGGATTACGTACATAGTACTTAAAGGAGTTGGTGAGTTAGATTAAGATAAGATTTCGTTCGGGGTTTTTAACCCCGGAGGGTTAGCCACCCGGATACCCAAGAAAGTCAGTGCGTCATCGAGGACTGTCTAACTTATTTCCATTGGGGGTCCTTAATCTTGTCCCCCAGGATGCGACCCACACCAGTCGCTAACACCCAAGGTACCTATTTGATGCTAGGTGAACAGGACAACAGGTGTAAGGAAACGTGTCGAAATGTTTCCCCCCGCCGGGAATCGAACCCGGGCCTCCGTGTGTGAAGTGGGAGCTTTAGCCCCAGGCCACCGGCCCCATTAGAAACACAGATAAGTCACATGGATGTTAGGAAATATTTTTTTCAGCTTCAGGATGGTCAGAAAGTGGAATGACCTCGACGAAGAAGAGGTGAAAGCAGATTCCATACAAAGTCTTAAATGTATAAATGTTATTTCCTACCAGCTAGGAGGGAGTGAATCTCCAGCTTGAGAGGCAGGGGGCCGGGGAGCTAAGACTTGACCCGTGCAACCACCTATAAGTAGGTACACACACACACACAACACACGCACGCACACACCACAGGCACACACAACACACAACTCACAAAACACACACACACCACACACACCACACAACACAGGCAAAATACTCTACTGCTCTTTACTGGGAAATTTGTGTATCCAACATGAGAAATTTACCGTAAACATTTTGCTGACACTGATTACTCCTTTTTTTGTGGACGTGTGTGTGTGTGTGTGTGTGTGTGTGTGTGTGTGTGTGTGTGTGTGTGTTTTTGTGTGTGTGTGTGTGTGTGTGTGTGTGAGTGTGTGTGTATGTGTGTGGGGTGTGAGCTAGGAAAGATAGCAGATTCTACAGTCAACACTGAGACTCTGCAACAAAGTACTATCTACTAGATCTATATGAGACCAGTTTATTATTATCAATGGTTGGAACTAATAAACCAGAGGGCTTTCTCCACACTCTCCCTCCCTCCTCTCCCACAATGACCGCACATAGGAGAATAAACTTATGACGCATTTCAAATGACTTGTCCATTAACTATTTCACACAGAAGCACGAAGGGAAGGGAGCTTCCCTCTGCTCACTACCAACACAAAACAAGAGGAAAGTAGTATACATCGTTGGGGAAATATACTTTCAAATTCTGTACTTCGTTTGGGACGTGGTTAACCAGACATTGTTTGTAGTTTTGTTAGTTGTGTCGCACGACTGAGCAGCTAGTGTATCCTGCACCCCGCGCTCTTCCTGTGAGCGGTAGTGGAAAAATAAGGATTACACAGGTCACAATGGGTCTTGTCAGACACCACTGAGCATTGTTTCATCATTAGAAAGAAATATTAGTCGTTTCATATTTTACAGTTTCTTCTTACAGCCAATGTACACATACGGTATGGAATACAATCTCAAAAGTATTTGATTACCTCGTAAAATATTGATCATAACTGCGTTGTAATCTCTATAACAACTGTTCATTCATCTGGTAGATGCAAATGTGGATACAACTCAAGATTTCAGATAACTTATCATTAATAACGAGGTGTTTTTCCATGTCGTGTAAGATTTACATGACGGTGTCTCTGAAAGGCTGGATGTTTGGATACTAAGATATACTTCTGCTCCAGTGTATGGTCCTGCTTCTCTCCACACTGGTTTTGATGGCAATGATATCTCTATACAAACCATACTTTCAGAGATACTTATAGCCTGGCCTTAGTCTAGCAGTAACAGCATCTTGCAGTCTACTGACTTCGTTACTCTCTCCATAGATATATTTAATTTGACACATTTCACTATGATGGATAAGGGATCTAGTTCCTATCTGTGGTGTTCTATTTTCTTCAGGCTTGTTTGCTAGTCCTTTTCTAGCAATTTTTCGCAAACTTCTGTTTGGAAAAACAAAATTATACTCAACACTCTCTTTATTTAATGTTTGTTTAGCTAACTCATCAAATTTGTCATACTCTTGGAGGCCTGTGAGAGAGCTAATTCACAAAGGATAAATTGTAATCTCTTTCTTAATAATTTGTGTATATCTGTACCCAGCTTCACACAAGCATGCTATATTTACGTCTCAGGCTACTTCAGCAAATAATGAGGAAAGATTAGTCGGTTATAATTAAACTGTGTTTTGGTCGTAATTTCTACAAGCATGAGAGCAACAGGTATGGCAAACAGCTTCAGTTTGTAAAACGGAAAGCCCAGTAATTATTTTTAATTACACCTCTGTATTATTAGTACCATCAAGGTGTTGACAATAATACTTCCTGCCTTCCACTGTCAGGGCTAAGGCAGCCATCAGCGTAGATGGTTTGTGTGATATTATTCTTTGTCCCAGGGTCGTACATGTGTTCCAGAACACTGATTTTAGAAAGTAATCGAAGTTGAGTATTGTGCATGATGAGTTTCTTGGAGGGACAGGTGGGAATAGTGATATCAAAAGCTGTTTTCTGCCAGGGGCGGCGGGAAATGTTGTTGTTAGCAACATGATACAGTTCATGTATGTCCAAACATTTTTTTATGTCTGTTAGCTAGATGTCCAAGTAACGGCTGTAAAATTAAACTACCAATTTCCATTTTAGCTAGTTTATGCAAAATGATTTCTCTGTTTGCAACATCGAAATCTACATCTTGTCTGGATGTGGACTTCCTCCAGGATGTCGGTGGACACTGTTATAAAAGAACTGACTAGTAGATGCCAGTATTTGCAGTGTTTGCCCAGCTGAGTCTTGAAGAACTAAATCGTCTTGGTTCTAAAATTTCTTGGAGAGGGACGATGGCTTCCAGTGTCCTCAACTGTGCTATGAAAAAGCCCATATTCGTGTCAAGTCACTAGTCTGGGATTTTCATACAAGTATTTAATGTAACTGTATCTGTTCAACACTTCAGAAACATATCCATGCTTGAATAAGTCAAATTATTTAATACTTTGAAGATGGGTACGGGTGCCTGTAGCCCAGTTTTTTGAGTTAGCAATGGTCAACTAATTTTAAAGGTTTTTTTTTAAATATTTTGTTGCTTAAGATGAAAATGTTTTTCTCGCCTTAAATGTTACCAACATGTTGTATAAATTAGAGAACCAAAACCTGACGGTGCAAGAGGGCGGTGTGGCAGGAAACCCGTCATGAAATATTTGTTCGCGATACAAGCCCCCAAAACAAGCACAGGGGAGTTGAATGATGTCTAGGACTTTGTTTGGGCAATCAAGACTTCTTTGGGAGCTTGTAATGTTCTAGAAATGAGTAGGAACCCAAAGTGTATCGTTCAGGGAACGATTAAAAAATCCTAGAAAACTTTATATATCAGATTTTAAAAGCTACGCTTCCATATCAGAGCCCAGCTCACTGTGTGCTGACACTAAACAAGAGAGAAAAGAGAAAGAAGAGGGGAAGAGGCGGGAAAAGGGAAAGAGGATTCATATTGTTAAAGTCGCAATGGGAGGCTGAGAGAAGCCATTTCTGTTGTCTCCTCCCTTCCTCTCTCTCTCTCTCTCTCTCTCTCTCTCTCTCTCTCTCTCTCTCTTCTCTCTCTCTCTCTCTCTCTCTCTTTTCCTCTCTCTCTCTCTCTCTCTTCTCTCTTCTTCCTCTCTCTCTCTTCTCTCTCTCTCTCTCTCTCTCTCCTCTCTCTCTGACCCCTTCTTATAACTTATGCAAACACGTCAGTCGACCGAACTTTTTCAGTGTTCCAAAATTTTAAAATTAATAGAAAGTTTTCAATAATTTGGGACCTTAGTATAATTCATTAAAATTACCATCATGCCTAGTTACATGTTTGTTCTTCATATGAAATTTAAAATACGGTAATTATATATTTTATATATTATTTATATATTTATATTTTATATATTATTATTATTTTATATATATATTTATTATATATTATATATATATTTATTATTATATTATGTGTGTGTGGTGTTGTGTGTTTTGTGTGTGTGTGTGTGTTGTGTGTGTGTGTGTGTGTGTGTGTGTGTGTGTGTGTGTGTGTGGTGTGGATTTGTTATGTGTGTGTGTGTGGTGTGGTGTGTGTACTCCCTAATTGTGGTTGTAGGGGTCGAGCCCTAGTTTCCTGGCCCCGCCTTTCACTGATCGCTACTAGGTCATCTCCTGAACCGTGAGCTTTATCATACCTCTGTTTAAAAGTTGTATGGATCCGGGCCTCCAATACATCGCTTCCCAATTATTCCATTCCTGACTACTTACTCTGTGGCTGAAAAAAATACTTCCTAATCCCTTTTGATTATCTGTGTCTTAAACTTCCAACTGTTTTCCCCTCGTTGCTGTGTCCCATCTCTGGAACATCCTGTTTTTTGTCCACCTTGTCAGTTCCTCTCAGTATTTTGTATGTCGTTATCATGTCCCCTATCTCTCCTGTCCTCCAGTGTCGTCAGGTTGTTTTCCCCTTAACCTCTCCTGTGGATATACCTTTTAGCTCTGGGACTAGTCCCTTTTTGCAACCTTTGCACTTTCTCTAGTTTCTTTACGTGCTTGGTAGGTGTGGGTTCCGACTGGTGCCGCATACTCCAATATGGCCTAACGTACACGGTGCAGGGTCCTGAACGATTCCTTATTAGATGTCGGAAGCTGTTCTGAGGTTTGCTTAGGCGCCCATATGCTTCAGCAGTTATTTGGTTGATGTGCGCTTCAGGAGATGTGCCTGGTTTTTATACTCAACCCAAAGATCTTTTTCCTTGAGTGAGGTTTTTAGTCTCTGGCCCCCTAGACTGTAATCTGTCTGCGGTCTTCTTTGCCCTTTCCCCCAAACTTCATGACTTTGCACTTGGTGGGATTGAACTCCAGGAGCCAATTGCGAACCAGGTCTGCAGCCTGTCCAGATCTTTTTGTAGTTCTGCTGGTCTTCGATCAAATGAATTTTTCCCCATCAACTTCACGTCATCAGCAAACAGGGACACTTCGGAGTCTGTTCCTTCCCTCATGTCGTTCACAAATACCAGAAACAGCAATGGTCCTAGGACTGACCCCTGTGGGACCCCGCTGGTCACAGGTGCCCCGTGACACCTCGCCCCGTACCATGACTCGCTGCTGTTTCGTGACAAGTATTCCCTGATCCATTGTAGTGCCTTCCTGTTATCCCCGCTTGGTCCTCAGTTTTGCACTAATCTTTTATGTGGAATTGTGTCAAACGCCTTCTTGCAGTCCAAGAAAATGCAATCACCCCGCCCTCTTCCTCTTGTCTTAATGCTGTCACCAGTCATAGAACTCAGTAGGTTTGTGACCAGGATTTCCGTCCCTGAAACCTGTTGGGTGCTGTGATGAGATCATTCATTTCTAGGTGTTCCCCACTTTCTCCTGATAATCTTCTCCATGACTTTGCAAACTATACATGTCAGTGGACACTGGTCTGTAGGGTTTTAAAGCTTCATGTCTGTCTCCTTTTTTTAAGATTTTGACTAAATTTGCTTTTCTTCCCTGCTCAGGCAATCTCCTGTTTCGATAGATGTATTGAATATTGTTTTTAGGGGTACACATAGCGCCTTGCTCCCTCTCTCGGACCAATGGAGAGATGTTATTCCGGCCCATTGCCTTTGAAGTATCTAGCTCACTCAGAAGCCTCTTCACTTCTTCCTATGTTCTGTGTTTCTGTGTCCAGCACTTGGTGGTGTAACCCATATCCTGTCTTTGGAGCCCTTCTTTTCCTTCGTGAACCTTTTTGAATCTCTTGTTTAATTCCCTCATTTTCCCGGTCTTTTCTTGTTTCTCTCCCCCTTTCCCTTTCCCCTTACCCTGGTTTACCGGCCTTGATTTTGTTTTCCTCCTGGTGGTTTTTAAACGTTTGGGGTCGATTTTGGTTTCGTGCTATGTGTTTTCATTTATCGTTGGGCCCCCTTTTATTGTGCATTTTTAATTTTTACTCTCGACTGTCCCTTTTTTCCCCTGGGTCCTTTCCCTTCAATTTTTCTTCCTTCCCGCACATTGGTTTTTGCCTCCCGCACCTTGGGGGAAACCAGGGATCATCCTGGCTTTTTTTCATTATTTGTTCCCTTGGGTACAAACCTTCCTCCCCTCCGCACTGGTTGTTCCCATATTCCTTTCATCTCATTAACTGGCTTCTCTGCCAGTTCTCTGTCCCACTGAACCCCGTGCAGGAATTTCCCTCATTCCCGTGTAGTCCCCTCTCTTGTAGTTTGGCTTCATTGTCCTGGCCTTCCTGTTTCTCCCTCCACTTGTAGCTCTACTATGTATTCGAAGCTTAAAAACCACATGTCGCTGGCCCAAGGGGCCCTTTCGTATGTGATGTCCTCAATATCTGCACTACTCAAGGTGAATACTAGGTCCAGTCTTGCTGGTTCATCCTCTCCTCTCTCTCTTGTAGGTCCCTTACGTGTTGGTACATGAAGTTTTCCAGTACCCCCTCCATCATCTTAGCATCTTCGTAGTGTGTGGGTGTGTGTGGGGTGTGTGTGTGTGTGTGTGTGTGTGTGTGTGCTGTGTGTGTTGTTTGTGTGGTTTTGTGTGTGTGTGTTGTGTGTGGTGTTGTGTGTTGTGTGTGTGAGTTTGTGTGTTGTGTGTGTGTGTGTGTGTGGGTGTGTGTGTGTTTTGTGTGGTGTGTGTGTGTGTGTGTGTTGTGTGTGTAGAATTTTATAAACAGCATTACCCCTGACATACCATGGCAAATACTAGCCATTTCATCAACGATATAACTCCTTTACACCCCCTCGGGACACCCACTGTTTTCCCGTTTGTGTCGTCTTTTAAATTTTATGGAAGGGTGGAAAGTGGGTTTTTGATATTTTTCTTTACGTGACCTCATCACCTTTTGGGACTTCCATTTGCTTCTGCGACTGTACAGGTCACTGGGGACAACACCACACAATTCATTCTCAATACCCCAATTATGTCTACGATCCCTCAACACCCTATCTGTAGTCCAGGTCATGGGTCCTGACCCGTAGTCTAGGAAAGGGTTATGACTGTAGTCCAGGTCATGGGTTATGACCCGAGTCCAGGCATTGGAGTTTGACCGTAGTGAGGTTTAGGGTTATGACTGTAGTACAGGGCATGGAGTTATGACCTGTAGTCTAGGCCATGCAGTTAGACCTTTTGTCCGTCATGGAGGTATGACCTGTAGTCCAGGTCATGGAGTTATGACCTTTAGTCCAGGTCATGGAGTTATGACCTGTAGTCCCGGGTCATGGGTTTATGACCCGTTTCCGGTCATGGAGTTTGGACCTGTAGTCCAGGTCATGGAGTTATGCCTGGGGTAACATGCCAATAAATTGTTGTTCTCTTCACCTCAGGTCCCCCACCAACATTTAAGTTCTACTTCCCCAACATCAGTTCTAAATTCAAAAATTCATCAAGTTCTACTTCTACAACATCCAAGGTTCTACTTCACAACATCAAGTTCTACTTGTTTGGTAGGAAACTGTTTGTATACTGTTTGTGACTTTATCAGGTCACAAACAGTATACAAATCATTTTTCACCGCAGCCCTTTTTGTGAACTTTCTGCTAATATTTCCCAACAGTATATAACTGCCTCAAGGACCTTGCTAGTGACAAATATTATCGTCCCACAGCCGACAAAGGAGGTTAGAATCGTCATGCTCAACACCAGCTACTACAGCACCACAATGATGGGCCTCTTGAAAAGATGTCTACATACTAACCCATCAGCAACAGCAGTGCGAGGGCACTCACCAAGGACTTTCTTTTTCTTCTTCTTATGACCAGAGCGTTGGTTTAAAATGGATAAGGAAGAAGGATGGGTAAGGATAGAAATATTGGAAAAGGGTGGGAGGGGGGAGAGGGGGTAGGATATAAAAGGTAAGTGGCCAACCACTTTGGTGTAATTTAAAAAGTGTTTTGTGAAAAAGATAAGATATTCTTTAAGAGGTATAATTACTAACCCATCAGAGTCACATAGATATAACAGATATATAAGTACATGACTCTGAATTGGTAGTAATTATACAAGTTGCATTCTTTTTTTTTTTTTTTTTTTTTTTTTTTTTTTGCGATTGCACAACGGATATTTATGCGACAATGAAGGCAATAATTTTCTGGCCAGTTTATGGAATTACGTGACAATGGCTTCTTACAGGTGGTGTCCAGCCATGGTAAATAGCATAATTTTTACATTAGATTGTTATATAAGTTGTCTCTCTAATTGGGGCGATGATGTTCTCAGTATACATAGAAGGGTTCTGGTGCTACCCAATCTTCTTCATCAGGGAGGTTGCTCAATATCATGGGTCGAGGGTAATCATCTTTTGTATAAAACGACGGACCCTCTGTGGGAAAGTCATTCTTTGAGTCCTGTGAGGAGTATTGATGATATAATCCGTGGTATTTGCCACTTGTATAGGATGTTCTCTATCTGGCATGTACATTTCTTGCATTGTATAGAGTTGTTTCTTTTTTAGGGTGTCAAGGCGTACATTTATGGCAGTAATATCTTGTATGTGTAAATCTGCCATTTTAACTCTGTCTCTCCTCCTGGTATCGGTAATGAAGCGAAGAGCTCTATTCTGGAACTTTGTAACCGTAGCATGTTGGTCTTTGTTGTTAATGACATTGGGACACAAGGGTATTCGAGTATAGGTCGTATTAACATTTTATACAGATGTTTTTTGACATGTTGAGGGGCTTGATTTGAATCGAAAGAGACTGCTAAGACCGGCTTTGGCTATGTTGATCTTTTTAGTTACATGAGATGTGTGGTGGAGCAGCCTGTCTATTTCATATCCAAAATCTTGTTAGGGTTTCTAATGGCTACATGTGTACCTCTGATGGAGATACCCCCTTTATCTTCAATTGTTGATGCAAAACATCCTATCGTGCTAACAAGGACCTTGTCAGATTAGTCGTAATTCTCCATTTCTTTTCCCAATTAGATGTTCTACGAAGTTCAATATTCATTTTTTCTATGACTCTCTCATCTTGTATTTTCCTGTTACCGGAGTTGATGAGACGATATGAATAACATCATCTGCAAACTGTGTCACAATTGTATCATTAAACTCTGGTTGAGGAAGGTCATTCACATAAATGTTGAACAGAAGTGGACTGAGACAAGAACCTTGTGGGACACCAGCCGTCGGTATAAAAAGGCTCTGTCGACTGCCATTAAAGGTGGGAATGATTTTTCTTCGAGTTAAGAAATTATATATTAATCTGAGAAAAGTCCAGTTATGGTCTGGTAGGTCAACGAGTTTGTATATAAGGCCATCATGCCATAAGCTATCAAAGCTTTATGAACATCTCTGGTGGCAATTAAGGCAAGATTGCCCTGCTGTTTTTAGACTTGCTACAGTATCGAAAATAACATTTATTGCGTGACTGGTACCTCTATGTGTTCTAAAGCCAAATTGTTTTTCAGTAAAAAAAGTGATTAAACTCCATATAGTAGTTCAATCTGTTGGAAATGACCTTCTCAAGAACTTTTCCAGTGACTTCAAGTAAGATATAGGTCTATAGTTCCCAGGTTGGTGGATGTCTTTATTGGGCTTACCAAGAAAGATCATCCTAGCAGTCTTAAAAACAAATGGAAAATGTCCTGAGGCCAAGATGGCATTAAAGATATTTACCAAAGACTGTTTACAATTTCTAGGTAGGAACTTTATTTGTTTCATTGTTATTCCAGAGAGGCCAGGGGCTCTATTTCTCATTCTGCCAATAACCTGACTCATCTCTAGTAATGTAATAGGTCTAGTAAGCGGGTGGGTATCTTCAAGAGTTGAAGTATCGATGGAAGGTAGTGGTTGTAGATCATCCAAGTTCTCATCTCTCCATTCATTTACCAACTGATAATGATTATTGTTAAATTGACGACTGTTATTGTGGGAGAGAATTTTCTCCCATACATCACCCATCAAATTAGCCTGGTCCTGTGGATCGTCAAGTTTAATTTCAACATCTTCATCATCCTCATCAGTGAAGGTATGAACTAGGTAGTTAGGAGCCTTGTGCTTTGCCCCTAAAAGTTGTCGGATCTTACTCTAAAATTTTGCTTGGTTCACGTTTATACTGATTAGCTTGAAGAACTAGCAATTTCCATAAGTCCCGTTTGTGATGACTAATCATGTTAATTAATTCTTGCCTTAATCGGTGCAGTGTAGCTACTGGTGGTTGTCGCGTTTGAAGATGCCTTCGACATTCTGCTTGATAATTTCTTAAATTGTCTCTAATTTCCCTAGTAGGTTTATATTGTTGGTATATCTTTGTGGAAGCTAATTGACAAGTTGCATTAGTAGCTTCAATTATTCGATTATGCAGGGACCTGATTGCATCATCAATTGCAGTGGAAGGTAGATTTTCCAATGACACAATTTCATCGTCACCCAGAAATGCCCTGAAGGGGTCAAATCCTAGGGTGTTACACCAAGGACTTCTTATGCAAAACCAGACAAATACTTAGACGCACCAGTGAAGGGAAGAAACTTCTACACTTGATACCCAGCAACCCTTAACCAGCACACATGTATAGACTACCTAAGACACATAAACATAATATTCCTCTTAGATCAATTACATCAGGTATAGGCACTGCACCACACAAATTAGCAGGAGTTCTCGCCAAACATTTTTTTTTTTTTGCCTTCTGGGGACCATCAGACCCACCCATTTAAAGCATGCAGGTGACCTCAGCTGCATCAGACCTCTCCATCTGAAACAAGAAACTAAGTAGTTTGGATGTAATTTCCCTCTTCACTGAATATTGCGCCCTCTGAATGGGGCCCAATGTTTATAGTGTATATAGTTTGCATATATTTACCTTTTCATATAATTTTATATTGCCGATATTTTCATTAATAGCTAAAATGAAAATATCTTGCTTTATATTATTATTTAATTTATTACATTAGCTATATACTATGTAGGTAGGATGTAACATATTACACTTCTCACTGTGTTCGTTGCTGAAGAGTTGTGATTGGCTGTCTGCAGTTGCAAACTGTCTTCTTCGCTACCACTCGCTTGTTTGTGTCAGGTGGTGCCTCGCGTATTCGCTGGAGTAGCACGAGCAAGTCACGTGATCTCACCTGGCTTGCAGTCCATACCTCTCTCCAACTGCTTCTAGTCCTGGAAGCATCTCTCGAGCGACTTCTACGAGAATTATCTCTCCAGGGATCTGTCTCATCTCTGGCTGTTTGTTCGTTATTTAGACTCTGTTTTGGTAGAGTATGGTTTCGCTGGTTATTTCGAAACGTACCTCCCGTTCAGACGTAGTGGTTATGACGTTTTGCAGAGGTTGTGTGGAGTGGCGTGTGGAGACACTCTTCAACCCTGGTCCCAAGCTAATGCTTCTGACCTACTTTGTGTGTCATCTACTCACCGTCGTAGTCGGGGATTTCATTATGCTGAACTTAGATTCAGTATTAAGGGAGTTTTATGCCTTTTCTGGAGGATTTCTTGATGGTCCTCAGATAGTGTCGTTATTTTGTCTCCTTGTTCCTGAAGCTGTGCGGCTTGGTACATTATTGCTATTTGGTGAATGTTTCGTCATTTAGTACAGCTACCTGTTGTTTTGATTGTCTTGATGGTCAAGAAGATAGATTATTTAAGGACTTTTGTCAGTCACTATTTAAGTCTACTTCGGGTTAAGTCTTACTGAGATATTACGAGCACTTTGAGTACACATACACATTCATATGCATGTATATATTTGTATTATTCGTATTCAAGAGTACATCTCATATAGTAAAGTACTCACGATTTGTACTGTACGGAAAGTGCCCTCAGCACTATATTACCATGTGTACATTTCAATATTGAACTACAAGAGATATGAAGGAGCTGGTTATCCTAAAACTATGTAAACACTTATTATCCACCTAAACACCTTTTGTACTAAAGATCTCAAATTTTATTTCGTTGGATTATTATCACCTAGTTGTAATCCCATAACTCTATAAATATTTCACTCAATTCAAGGGATAATTAGACCTGATCTTATTCTGATAACTTGTTACAAAAACCAGAATGCTACATGGGGAGACCTTCTAGTATTCTGGAGATGTCTATACTTTATAGATATCGCCTTTTTGTAACACTAAAGTACCTACCACACAAGCCATTGACGTTCTACGACGTAAAGTAAATCAGGACCTTAATCTTCCTTACTTCCCTGAGATTTCGTTGACCTGACTGAACTCTGCGTTAATTTCAAACTGACTTAAGAAATCGTAATGACACGATTGCAAATAAACCATACCCCGGCCGGGGTTGAACCCCCGGGATAGAGTCTCA
>NW_026509052.1:0-13577 GCF_026875155.1 Cherax quadricarinatus
TGGTTTTTGGGGGAAAAAATTTAAAAGGGATTTTGGGGGTTTTAAAACCCCCCTTGTTCGGTGGTGCAGTTTTGGCCTGCCCTTCCCTGGTAGTGTGCGGTGGGGAAACATAGTGTCCGGCCCACCAATCTCCCGTGGTCAGTGTGAGGTGTGCAGTTTCAGGTCCCCCCCACTCTCCACGGTCATTTTTTGGGCGTACAGCCAGTGTCCCGGGTGCCACTCTCCCCTGGTCGTGGAGGTTTTTCAGTATAGTGTACGGGGGCCCTTCCTCTCCCGCGGTCAGTGTGCGGGTTTGCTTTTTGTGTCCAGCCCACCACTCTACAGCTTGTCATTGTGCGGTGGGGCAGTATATTCCCGCCCCCACTCCTCATGTAGTGTGAGGGGTTCGTTAGGTCCGCCCACCACTTTCCAGCTGGTCGTGTGCAGTGGGGCAGTATTGTAAAGCCAAAACCCCTCTCAAACTGGGCAGGTGATGGGTCAGTAAGGGTCCACCCCCTTCCATGCTGGGTCAGTGGCGGTGGTGCATTAGTGTTGGCCCCCCCACTCTCCCCTTTGGCATGTGCGGTGGTGCCGTTAGTGCCCCGCCCACCCAAATTTCCCCTGGGCTGTCAGAGGTAGTGGAGATAGTGTCCAGCCCACAAATCTACTGAGGCAGTGTGCATTGGGTTTTGTATAGTTACCCCCACCCCCAGCTGGCCCTGTGTGGGGAAGTATAGTGTCCACCAACCACTCCCAGCTGTCAGTTTTGATAGGCAGTACATGTCTGCCCCACCATTTTTCCACTGGCAGTGAGAGGTGGTGAAGAAAATTTTTAGGCCCATCACTCTCCCCTGGGCAGGAGAGGTGGGGCAGTTAGTGTCCGGGCCCCCCTCTCTCAAGCTTTATGAGAAATGGTGCAGTAATGTCCCCCCCCAACACACCCGCTGGGAAATGTGCGGTGGTGCAGTATAGTGTTCCGCCCCCACTCTCTTGCTGTTTAAAATGTGAGGTTTTTTTTTGCAGTTTGGTCCGGCCCCCAAACTCTCCACTGGTTAGTGTGCGGTAGTGCAGTATAGTGTCCGCCCCCAACTCTCCCGCAGGGCAGTGTACGGTGTGGTAATAGTGTCCAGCCAATTCCTCCCGCTGGTCAGGGGCAAGGTGCAGTACATGTCGGCCAAAGACTCTCAAGCTGGTCGTGTGGGTGGTGCAGTAAGTGTTTCCCCGGGCCCCGAACTCTCCAGCTGGTCATGTGCCGGGGTGCAGTATAGTGTCCGGCCAAGACTCTCCACTGTTCAGTGTGCGGGGCAGTAAGTGCCCGGCCCCCCCTTCCATCTGGTCAGTTTCGTTGTGCAGTACGTGTCCTCCAACACTCTCCAGCTGAAGTGAGAGGTTTGCAGTATTGTCTGGCCCCCCACCCTCCACTGGGAAATTTTTGCGGTGGTGAAGTTTAAATGTGCGCCCACCACTCTCCTGCTGCCAGTTTGAGGTAGAGATACAGGTCCCCGCCCCACCCTTCCCAGCTGGTCTGTGCGGGGGTGCAGCATAGGCCAGCCCACCATTTCCAGATGTCAGGTCGGTGGTGTGCTATGTCCACCCATCACTCCCCCAAAGGTCCTTGAGAGGTGGGCGTATAGTGTCCGGCCCCCCCACTCTCCAGCTGGCAGTGTGCGGGGTGGTGCAGTTTATGTCCCCCACCACTTTCCAGCTGGTCGTGAGAGGTTGTGCATGCATTTTCCGGCCCACAACTCTCCCGGGGGGGTGGGTTGTGGCACATTGGGGAGGGAATTGAAAAACAATCATCCCGGTAGAGGTGGGGCGGTTTTTGGGCCCCTCCACTTCCCCCCTGGTCATGAGAGGTGGGGCAAAGTTCCAGGCCCCCCACTCCCAGCTGGTCGGGGGGTGGGCAAAGTGGGGCCCCGGGCCCCCCACTTCCAGCGTCGGGGGAGGGGGGTGCAGTATAGTGTCCGGCCCACCCTTCCAGCTGGGCAGTGAGAGGTGGGAAAATAGTGTCCCCCGCCACCACTTAAAGGGGGGGGGTGGTGCATATTGGCGCCCCCCTTCAGTGGCATTTGGGTGGGGCAGTATGTGGGCAAACCCCCCCAGTGGTAGTTGCGGTGGGCAGTATATGTCCCCGCCCCACCATTTTTCACGCAATTTTCGGGGTGCATAGTGTCCCCCACCACCTTTTCCCCGGTCATGTGCGTGGGCAGTATTTGCCCCCACCACTCTCCAGTGCTTTTCGGTGGTGCAGTTGTCCGGCCCACCACTCCCCCTGGTGTGGGGTTGGCAGTAAGTGTCCTTTTCCACCCCCCTCCATTGTGTTTTCTTGGGGGCAGGGGAAAGGGCCGGCCCACCACTCTCCATGGTCTGTGCGTGGGGATACGTGTTGCCACCACTCTCCACGTCAGGGTTTCGGTGGTGCAGTTATGTCGCCCCCCCACTCTCCACTGGGCGTGTCCGGGTGCCTCAGTGTCCGGGCCCCCCACTCTCCAGCGGTCATTTTTCGGGGTTTCAGTAAGGTCGCCCCACCACTTCTCCCGGGGGTTGGTTTAGTTTTCCGAAAGGGGTGGGATGGGCTTTTTTCCGGCCCACCACTCCCCCATGGTCATTGCGTGGTGAAATCCAGGTCCCGCCCACCCCCTTTGCTGGTCAGGGGGTTTTAAAAGGGAAGCTACTCTCCCGCTGGTCGTGTGGTGGTGCAATAGTATAAAACCACCCTCCCATGGTCATGTGCGGTGGTGAGTAAAAAACCCCGTGGGCCCCCAAAAGGGCCCACAAACCCCATGTCAGGGGTTGGGAAAATTTTTGCCCCCCCCATCTCCAGCGGTCGTGTGCGGTGGGGCAGCATAGTTCCAGCCCCACCTTTCCCCTGGTCATTCGGTGGGGGCACAAAGTTCCGGCCCACCATCTCCGCTGGTCAGGGGTTTGGGGGTGCGATAGTGTTGGCCCACCAAAACCCCCAGCTGGGTGGAGCGGTGGGAGTAAGTGTCCGGCCCCCCCCCACTTCCCCGCTTGTCATGACGGTGGGGCAATTTGGTCCGCCACCACTTTCCCCCTGGCGTTCGGTTTGAGACAGTGTCCGCCCACCAATTTTCCCCCAGCTGGGCTGTTTTGGGGGGTCATTAAGTGGGGCCCCCACTCTCCCGTGGTCTGTGAGGGTGAGTACGTGTCGGCCCCAAACTTCCAGCGGTCAATGTCGGTGGTGGGGAGTAGTTCCCGGCCCCCACTCCCACTTGTCTTTGCGGTGGAGAAGTGTCCGCCCACCCTTTTCCCTGTCAGTTTGGCGGTGGTAGTATAGGTTTCCGCCACCACTCTCGCGGTAGTGTGTGTGGTGCAGTAAGTGTCCGCCCCCAAATTTCCCGCGGTCGTGGGTGGTGCATATAGTGTCCCCACCCCCTCCCTGGGCATTTTGGGTGGAGCAGAAAATGTCCAGCCCACCACCCCGGCTGGGCATTGGGTGGGGGTTAGTGTCCCAGCCAACCCCTCCCAGTGGTCAGTGTCGGGGGGGTGCAGTTAGTGTAAAACCCCACCTCCAGCTGGTCAGTGTGGGTGGTGCGTATAGTGTCTGGCCCCCCACTCTCCACTGGTCATGGGGTGGGGAGAGATGTCCAGCCCCCACTCCCCGGTCATGGTGGGTGTATAGTGCCGGGCCACCCTCCCAGTGGGCAGGGGGGTGGTGCATTTTAGTGTAGGGGCCCCCCTCTCAGCTGGCAGTTGGAGGGGGTGCAGTATAGTTCCGCCCAAAAAACCCCGCTTGTAGTTGGGGGTGGTGATTAAAGGGGCCACCCCCACTCTCCAGCGGCGTGGCGTTTTGAGTATAGTGAAAGCCAAAACCCTCCCAGCTGGTCAGGGATGGGAAAATAGTGTAGCCCACCTCTCCACTGGGGAAATGGTGGTGCAATAAAATTTTTCCGCCCCAAAACCCCAGCTGGTAAGTGTGGGGGGGATAGGTTCCCCCCCACCACCTCCATGGTCTGTGCCGGTGGGCAGTATAGGTTAAACCAACCCCGCTAAAGGGTGGTCAAAAGGGCGTCCCCCCGCTGGTAAGGGGCATGGGGGTCGGTTTCCACCCTCTCAGCTTGTCAGTGTGCCGGTGCAGTATAGGTCCAGGGCCACCACCTTCCAGGGTCAGTGGGGTGGGGGGCGTAATGGGGGAAAAAGGAAGGGAACGGGGGGGGGATGGGCCAGCCCACCACTCTCCACCCGGGCGAGGGTTTGTGCATTTTTGGGCGGTCAACCACCTAAGCTGCCCCTTTGGTTTGGGCGGCGGGCCCACCTCTCCAGCTGGTATGCGGTGGTGCAATACTGTCTGGCCCCCACTCCGCTGGCGTGTGGGGTGCAGAAAATGCCCCCACCCTTCCACTGGTAATGTCGGTGGGCAGTAAGAGCGTCCCACCATTTTTCCCGCGGGGCATGGGGTTGGCAGTAAGGGACCCACCACCCCCGGGCTTTAGCGGTTTGCTAAAAAGGGCCGTCCCCCTCTAAACGGCATGTGCTTGGTGCATAATTTGCTACCACTCCTTTGGTCAGTGGCGGTGCATAAGTTCCCCGGGACCCCCCTCCGCGGTCAGTGTGGGTTTGGGGCAGCATAATGTCGCCCACCATTTTTTCCCCTTGGGTCCCCCGTGCGGTGGGCAGTTGAGGGCTGGCCCAAAAACCCCCCACGGGCTGGGGGTTTGGGGCAGTAATGTCCGCCCACCAATCTCCAGCTGGTAAATGAAATGGGGAATATATGTCCGCCCCCATTTTCCACTGGGCAAGGGGGGGGTGCAGTAATTTGGCCCAACTTTCCCGTGGTAGTGAGAGTTGCAGTATAGTGTCGGCCCCCCAATCTCCAGCGGTCAGTGGGGTGGGCCAGCTATGAACCCCCCATCTCCGGGTCAAGGGCGTGGGCAGTTAATGTCGGGCCCCCCTCTCCACTGGTCTGGTGCGTGGTGCGTATAGACCCCCACCACTTCCACTGGTCAGTGGGGTTGGGGGTTTTTGTTCCAGCCCCCCTTCTCCAGCTGGTCAGGGAGGGGGGCAGTAAAATTTTCGGCCCCCTTCTCCAGTGGTCTTTTAAGGGTGCAGTTTGTTTGGCACCACTCCAGTTTAATTTTGGGGTGGGCAGTAAGTTCTGGGCCCCCACTCTTTGCGGTCAGGAAGGTGTGTATGTGTCCGGGGCCCCCCTCTCCAGTGGTCAGTGTGCGGGGGGCATTAAAAAATCCCCAACCCCTCTCCGTGTTTGTGTTGGGGGGTGCAGTATAGTTTCCAGGGCCCCCCTCCCAGCGGGCAGTGTGCTGGGGCAGTAATGTCGGCCCACACTCCAGCTGGTCTTTTGGGGTGGTTTGCAAGGAAAGGCCCACCACTCTCCAGCTGGTGTGTCGGTGGTGCGTACAGTTCCCCCCCACACTTCCCGCTGGTCAGTTTTGGCGGGGAAGGTCCGGCCAACCCCTCTCCAGCGGCAGGGCTTTTTGGGCAGTAATTTCCGGGCCCTTCCCCTCCAGCTGGTCATGGTTTGGGGGGTGCAGTATAGTGTCCCGCCCCCCCCCACAGCTTGTCATTTTGCGGAGGGGCATAAGGCCCGGCCCCCATTTTCCCAGCTGTCAGTTGCGGTGGGGCAGAAGGAACCCACCACTCTTTACTGGTCATTGGGTGGGCAGTAAATTGCCCCCCCACTCTCACGGTCAGTTTGGTGGGCAGAATGTCCGCCCAACCATCTCAGCTGGACATGGGGGGTGGGGGTTAGTGTTCCCCCCCCTTCCCCCCTTGGGCTGTGTGGTGGGTTCTAGGGGCCAGCCCACCACCACCCCGCTTTGGGGCATTGTGGGTGGGGCGTATGTGTCCAGCCCACATCCCAGCTGGGCAGGTTGCGGTGGGCATATAGTGTAAACCAAACCCCTCTAGCTGGCAGTTGCTGGTGCAGTATAGTGTCCAGCCCCCCCACTCTCCCGGCTGGCCATTGTGTTTGGGTGTGGCAAAGGGGGGGTTTTTGTGTCGCCCCATCTCCCGCTGTCAGTGTGGGGTGGTAGTATAGTGCCGGGGGCCCCCCTTCCAGCTGTCAGGGGGTGGGAGTTTAGTGTCCGGGCCCCCCCCCACGGTCAGGGAGGTGGGCAGTAAAGGTCCGCCCCCAAAAACCCCAGCTGGTAAATGTTGGTGGTGCCAAAATTAGCCCACCACTCTCCACTGGTCAGTGTGCGGGGGTCAGTTAGTTCCCCGCCCCCCACTCTCCAGGTGGTCATGGCTTTGCAGTATAGTGTCCAGCCCCCCCTCTCCAGTGGTCAGTGGGTGGGAGTTTAAATGTCGTCCCCTCTCCATGGTCATTTTGGGGTGGTGAGTTAGTGCCCCCACCCCTCCCACTGGGCGGGGAGGTGGGGGCAGATAGTTGCCCCACCCTCTCCACTGGGCAAGAGAGGGTTCATTAGTGCCCGGCCCCAAAAACCCAGCTGGTTGTGGGGTGGTGCAGATAGTGTCAGGCCCACCCCTTCCAGCTGGTCAGTGGGGGTGGGCCCCGTAGTTCAACCCACCAATCCCACTGGTCATTTTGCGTGGGGCCGATGGTTGGGCCCCCCCTCCCAGCTGGTCAGTGTGCGGGGGTGCGTATTGTCCGGCCCCCACTCTCCAATGGTCTTTTTTGGGGGGTGCGTTATTCCCGGGCCCCATTTTTCCGTTTGGGCGTGGGGGGTGCAGTTTTGTTCCAGCCCCAAATCTCCACTGCGGGGGTGGTTAGTATATGTCCGGCCCCCAAAACTTTCCAGTGGTCGTGGGGTGGTGCATATAGTGTCCGGCCAAACTCTCAGCTGTCATGGGGTGGGAGCGGCCCGGGCCCACCCCCTCCACTGGTCGTTTTCGGGGTGCCGTAAGTGTCCCTCCCCCATTTTCCAGCTGGGCATGGGGTTTGCCCTATAGGTGTCCCCACCCTCCACTGGTAGTTCTTGTGAAAATTTTTTCGGGCCCACCTCTCCCCATGCCAGTTGGGTGGGAGAAAGTGTCGCCCCACCCCTCCCATGGTCAGTGTGCGGTGGGCAATTTGTGTCCGCCCCCCAAAATCTCCCCGCTGGGCATGTGCGGTGGTGCGTATAGTGTCCGCCCCCCCCTCTCCCCCTGGTCCTTGGGGGTGGGCAGAAAATGCCGGCCCCAACCCCCCTTCCCGGGGGGTGGTCGTTTGCGGTTTGTGGCAGTAAAGGGTGGGGGTCGGCCCACCAAAAAATCTCCCTGGCATTGGGGGGGTTTTGGTTGGGGATGTGTGTGGCCCCACCCTCCAGCTGGTGTGGGTGGTGAGATAGTTGCCCCGCCACCCTCTCCGCTGGTCAGAGAGGTGGCAGTAAATGTCTGGCCCCCCCTTTCCAGCTGGCAGTGTGGTGGGAAAATAGTGTCCCCACCTCTCCCTGGGGAGTGGGGGGGCGTTTGTGTCAAACCCCACTCTCCCGGCCGAAGGTGGGCAAGTATAAATGTCCGGCCCCCCCTTTTCCCTGGTCATTTGGGGGTTTGGGGCAGTATAGTGTCCGCCCAAAAACCCAGTGGTAAGTGGGGGTGGTGCAGATTCCGGCACAACTTTTTAGCTGGGATTTGGGTGGGAGTTAGTGTCCACCCCCAACCATCCCACTGTCAGTGGGGTGGTGCAGATAGGCCACCCCCCTCTCCAGCTGGTCAGGGTGGTTCAGTTTGTTTCTGGCCCCCTTTCCACTGGGCATGAGAGGGTGGTGCAGAAGTGTCCGCCCCCATCTCCAGCGGTCAGTTTTGGGGGGGCAGTATGTCCAGCCCCCCCCCTTTTAAACTGCAGGGGTTTGGGGCAGTATTTGTCTGGCAAACCCTCTCCGCTGGGCAGTGAGATGGTGGAGTGGTGTCCTCCCTCCCCCCCACTGGTGTGTGGGGGGAGTATAGTACGCCCACCCCTTTCCAGCTGGCAGGGGGTGGGGCAGTATGTGTCCGGGGCCCCCCTCTCCAGGGTCAGTGGGGGGTGCAGATAGTGTCCGCCCACAACCCCACTGGTAATGTGCCGGGGGTGCCGATAGTGTCGCCCCCCCCTTTTCCCAGTGGTCGTTGGGGTGGTGATTTAAATCCCAAACCCCTCTCCCAGGGGCATGTGCTTGGGGGCAGTATATGTCCCGGGCCCCCCACTCTCAGCTGGGCATGTCCCGGGGGATATGTGTCTGGAACCACTCCCCGCTGGGCATGGAGGTGGTGGGTTAGGTCCCCCCTCCACCTCCAGCTGGTCAGTGGGGGTGGTAATAGTTTTCCCGCCCACCCTCTCCCGCTGTCAGAGAAGGTGTTCTATAGTGTCCGGCCCACTCTTTCCGCTGGTCAGTGAGAGGGGTGCGTTTGTGTCGCCCACCACTCCCAGTGGTAGTGGGGTGGCAGATAGTTCAAGCCACCACTCCCACTGGTCATGTGCGGTGGGGCCCCTATAGGTCGGGCCCCACTCTCCAGCTGGTCATGTGCGGTGGTGCCCGTATAGGTCCCCACCACTCTCCACTGGTCAGTGTGGGTTGTGCGTTTTTTCTGGACCCATTTCCGTTTGGGATGGGGTGGGGCAGTAAGTGTCCGGCCCACCTCTCCATGGTCATGGGGGGTTAAATTTTGTGCCGGCCCCAAAATCTCCCGCTGGGCAGGGGGTGGTCAGTATATTTTGGCCAAACTTCCGGGTGTTTTGGGGTGGGTTTAGTGCCCGGGCCCCCCACTTCCAGCGGTCGTTTGGGGTTTTGGGGACATGCCGCCCCACCATCCCACTGGCAGTGGGGTTTTCCGTATAGTGTTGGCCCCCACCCCCAGTGGTGTTGCGGTGGTGGTATAGTGTTCGGCCTCCCCTCTCCACTGTCAGTGTGCGTTTTTGCAATAAATTCGGCCCACAATTTGGGTCAGTGTGCGTTTGGGCCCCGTTTTTAGTGTCCCCGCCCACCACTCTCCAGCTGGGGAGGGCGTGGTGCATTTTAGTGCGGCCCACTCTCCCAGTGGCATGTGCGGGGTGAATTTTTAAATGTCCGCCCAAACTCTCCAGCGGTCATGGGGTTGGGGAGTCGTGCGGCCCCTTTTCCAGCTGTCCCGTGTGCTGGTGCAGTAAGTTCCGCCCACCCCTCCCGCTGGCAGTGGGGGTGGGATATAGTGGTGGCCAAACCTCCGCTTTAATTTGGGTGGGGGTAAGCCCGCCCACCCCCTCCCAGCGGTCGTGCGTTTGGGGGCAGTAAGTGTCCGCCCCCACTTCCAGCGGAAATGGGTTTTTGGGAGTAAGTGTCGGCCCCCACCCCTCCAGCTGGAAGTGGCGGTGGTGATATTGGTGCAGACCCCCCCCCTTTTTTGCATCCCCCCATTGGGTCATGTCGGTGGTGAATAGTGTCCCCGCCCACCACTCTCCAGCGGTCATGGGGTGGGCGTTTAATGTCGCCCATCATTTTTCCCCTGTCCTTTGGAGGGGGGTGCAGTATAGTGTCCCCCCCCCACTCTCCAGCTGGGCTGTCGGTGGTTTAGTATAGTGTTTCCCGGGCCCAAACTTCCCCCCTTTTCGGGGGTGGTGCAGTTCCCCGCCACAAATCTCCCGTGGGCATTTTTGGGGTGGGGCAGAAGTTCCCCCTACCACTCTCCAGCTGGGCAGGAGAGGGTTCATTTTAGTGTCTGCCCACACCCTTTTTCCCCTGGTAGTGGGGTGGGGGTATAGTGTGGCCCCCACCTCACTTTTAAAATCGACAAATTAAAAAAAAGGTAAAAGAGGGGGCAGTTTGCCCCACCTTCCCCAGCTTTTAGTGGGGTGGCAGATAGTGTCCGCCCAACCCCATTTTGGGAAATGTGCGGTTGTGCGTATAGGTCCACCCAACTTTCCACTGTTCCTTTTTGGGTGGGGGCAGTATATTCCGCCCCACTCTCCAGCTGTCAGTGTGCGGGGGTGCAGTATATGTCCGCCCACCACTCCCAGCTGGTCAGTGGAGTGGTGCAGTTAAATGTTGGCCCACCCCCCAGCTGGCATGAGAGGGGGTGCAGAAGTTGCCCCCCAAATCCCCCCTTTTAGGGGTGGTCAGAAAAGGGGAAAATTACTGGTGTTCGGGGTATGTGTCCCCCCCACCACTTCCCCCTGCCCCGTGGGGGGGTGGGTAAGTCGGCCCCCTTCTCCATTGCGTGGAGTGGGCAGATAGTGCGGCCCCCCACTCTCCAGCGGTTAAAGGGGTGGTCAGTATAGTGTCCGCCCACCCTCCCCCAGCTGGCGTGGGGTGTTGCAGTATGTGTCCGCCCAACACTCCATGGTGTTGGGGGTGTGCCCAAATAAGTGTCGGGCCCAACCTTCCAGCTGGGTTAGGCGGGGTGAGTATAGTGTCCGCCCCCAACCCCTTCCACTGTCGTGGGTGGTGATTTAAAGGGCCCCCACCATTTTCCAGTGGTCAAAATGGCATGGTTGGCCCCCCCTTTTATAGTGTTGGGCCCAATTTTATTCCCCCCTCCAGCTGGTCATGTGTTTGGGGCGATACTGTCCACCCACCACTCTCCCGCTGGTCAGGTTCTGTGCAGTAAGTGTCAGGGGCAAAACCCCCAGCTTGTCAGGGCGGGGTGGTATAGTGTTCGCCACACTCTCCCACGGTAAGTGTGTTGTGCATAATGCCCGGGCCCCCAATTTCCTCAGGTCAGTGTGCGTTTTGGGCAGTATAGTGCCCGGCCCACCACTCTCCCCGGGGGGGCGTTGGGCATATTGTAAACCCCACTTCCATTCATGTCGGTGGTGAAAAATTTAAATGCCAGCCCACACCTCCAGCTGGGCATGGGGTGGCAGTAAGTGTCTGGCCCACATTTTTCCTTGTCGGTGCGGTGGTTTCAGTATGTTTGCCCACCACTCCCAGTGGTCCCAATTGGGTGGTGATAGTGCCGCCCACCATTCCAGTGGTCATGGGCGGTGGGGGGTAAGTGTCCTCCACCACTTCCGCTGTCAGTGTCGGTGGTGCGTTTTTGGGAAACCGGCCCCCACTCTCCACTGGTTTAGGGGTTGTGCATAAAGGGGCCGGCCACCACTCTCCACTGGGGCAGTGTGCGGTGGTTTCAGGATAGGTCGGGCCCCCCAACCTCCACTGGGCGTGGGCGGGGGTGAATAAGTTTTTTGCCCCCCACTCTCCACGGGCGTGTGCTGGGAGTATGGTCCCCCCACCCCCCTTCCACAGTCAGTGTCGGGGGGCATAAGTTCCGGGGCCCCCACTCTCCCCGGGGGAGTTTGCTGGGTAGTAAAAGCCCCCACCACTCTTAAAATGGCATGTGCGTTTTTTAATAAGTGTCCGCCCCCAAAATCTCCTCTGGTCAGTGGGATTGCATTAAGTGCCCCTCATTTTCACGGTCATGTGCGGGGTGAAATAAGTGTCCACCCACCACTTCCGTGGTCAGTGGGTGGGCATCAGGGGGCACACTTTTTCCCGTGGTCATGTGCGGGGGGGCCAAAGTTCCCCCACCAATCCCAGCTGGTCTTCGTGGTGCAGTATAGGTGGGCCCAAAACTCTCCATGGTCAGGGCGTTGGGGCAGTAATTTTCCCGCCACCACCTCAATGGGCAGTTGCGGTGGTGCAGATAGGGCCCCACCCCACCCAGCTGGGCAGGCGGTGGTGCACACAGTGTCGGCCCACCCCTCCCCGCCGGCTGTTTTGGGTGGGGAAGTTCCCCCCACCACTCTCCAGCTTCAGTGGCCGGGGGGAAATACATGTCCCGGCCACCACCTCCAGCTTGTCGTTCGTGTGCAGTACAGGTCGGCCCCCCACTCTACCCGGGGTTGGGGGTTTTTGTATGTCCCCCACTACCCCTTTTGGGCAGTTTGGTGGTTTTTTAAAGTCGGGCCCACCACTCTCCAGCTGGTCAGTGTGCAGTGGTGCAGTACAGTGTCTGGCCCAAGACTCTCCAGCTGGTCAATGTGCGGTGGTGCAGTATAGTGTCCGGCCCACAACTCTCCAGAAGGTAAGTGTGCGGTGGTGCAGTATAGTGTCCGGCCCACCACTCTCCAGCCGGTCAGTGTGCGGTGGTGCAGTACAGTGCCGGGCCCACCACTCTCCAGCTGGTCAGTTTGCGGTGGTGCAGTACAGTGTCCGGTCCACCACTCTCCAGCTGGTCAGTGAGAGGTTGTGCAGTATAGTGTCTTGCCCACCACCCTCCAGCTGGTAAGTGTGCGGTGGTGAAGTATAGTGTCCAGCCCACCACTCTCCAGCTGCTCAGATAGAGGTAGAGCAGAACAGAGTCTGCCACACCATTCTCCAGCTGGTCAGTGTGCGGTGGTGCAGCATAGTGTCCAGCCCACCACTCTCCAGCTGGTCAGTGTGCGGTGGTGCAGTATAGTGTCCAGAGTATCACTCTCCATCTGGTCAGTGAGAGGTGGTGCAGTATAGTGTCCAGCCCTCCACTCTCCAGCTGGTCAGTGTGCGGTGGTGCAGTATAGTGTCCGGCCCACCACTCTCCATCTGGTCAGTGAGAGGTGGTGCAGTGCAGTGTCCGGCCTACAACTCTCCAGCTGGTCATTGAGAGGTGGTGCAGTGTAGTGTCCGGCCCTCCACTCTCCAGCTGGTCAGTGAGAGGTGGTGCAGCATAGTGTCAAGCCCACCACTCTCCAGCAGGTCAGAGAGAGGTGGTGCAGTATAGTGTCCGGCCCACCTCTCTCCAGCTGGTCAGTGAGAGGTGGTGCAGTATAGTGTCCGCCCTAGAACACACCAGCTGGTAAGTGTGCGGTGGTGCAGTATAGTGTCCAGCCCACAACTTTTCGGCTGGTCAGTTTGTGGTGGTGCAGTATAGTGTCCGGCCCACCACTCTCCAGCTGGTCAGTGTGCGGTTGTGCTGTATAGTGTCTGGCCCACCATTCTCCAGCTGGTCAGTGAGAGGAGGTGCAGTACAGTGTCCGACCAACCACTCTCCAGCTGGTCATTGAGAGGTGGTGCAGTATAGTGTCCGGCCTACCACTCTCCAGCTGGTCAGTGTACGGTGGTGCAGTACAGTGTCTGGCTCACCACTCTTCAGGTGGTCAGTGTGCGGAGGTGCAGTATAGTGTCCTGGCCACCACTCTCCAGCTGGTCAGTGTGTGGTGGTGCAGTACAGTGTCTGGCCCACCACTATCCAGCTGGTCAGTGTGCGGTAGTGCAGTATAGTGTACTGCCTACCACCCTCCAGCTAATCAGTGTGCGTTGGTGCAGTATAGTGTCCAGCCCACCACTCTCCAGCCGGTCAGTGTGCGATGTTGCAGTATAGTGTCTGGAGCAAAACTCTCCAGCTGGTCAGTGTGCGGTGGTGAAGTATAGTGTTCAGCCGATCACTCTCCAGCTGGTCAGTGTGCGTTGGTGCAGTATAGTGTCCAACCCACCACTCTCCAGCTGGTCAGTGTGCGTTGGCGCAGTATAGTGTCCAGCCCACCACTCTCCAGCTGGACAGTGTGCGGTGGTGCAGTATAGTGTCCGGCCCACAACTCTCCAGCTGGTCAGTGTGCGGAGGTTCAGTACAGTGTCCGGCCCACCACTCTCCAGCTCGTCAGTGTACGGTGGTGCAGTATAGAGTCCGGCCCACCACTCTCCACCTGGTCTGTATGCGGTTGTGCAGTACAGTGTCCGGTCCAACACTCTCCAGGTGGTCAGTGTGCGGTGGTGCAGAATAGTGTCGGGTCCACCACTCTCCAGCTGGTCAGT
>NW_026509053.1:0-14675 GCF_026875155.1 Cherax quadricarinatus
GTTACATTATTCATTTTAATGGACCATATTATTCATGCAACTTTTTGATGGTCGAGAAAAACAGATTTTTTATTTGAATATATTTGATTATTTTTTATATTTGATTCAAGTACCACCCGGTACTTGATTTTTTGTACTGTTCGAAATGGGCCTAGTTTTATACTTTTTATGTAAATTTTAAAAACTGAACTACAAGGAATGTTTGGAGTTAAATATCCAAAAATTAAAAAAACACTTTACTTTGATATTGTTACTGGGGAAAATTTGTTACTAAGATCTAAATTTTTATTTCGATGGTTTAATTTTTTTTTAAAACAGTTGGTATCCCAAAGCGCTATTAAAATGTCTCATATTTTTTTTGGGAAAATAACGGCTAGAATTTATTCTTTTAAATTTGTTAAAAAATCAGAAACAGACTAGATTAAAAAAGGGGAAATAATTGGGGAACCTTTTATTCACGGAAATATTGTTTTTAAAGGATATCCCTTTTTGTTGCATGACACAAACACAGGTGCCCAAAACACAGGTGACACAACAACGGTGACAAAACACACGGTGACCCCCACTAAAAACACAGGTGACACAACACACTGGGCACACAAACAGGGGGTGACACAAAAAACCCTTTTGTGACACACAAACACAGGTAAACACAACCACGGTGGACACACACACACAGGTGAACAAACAACGTGGTGACCACAAACACAGGTGCAAACACACGTGTGGCCCACCCGTGACACAAAAGGGGGCAGGTACAGACAAAACATGGGGAAACACGCAAACAGAGGTGACAGCACCACTTGGCCCACCAGGTGATACCCAACACAATTGTTCACCAAAGGGACATGAAAACACACAGTTGAGAGAGTACAATTGACACGACACACAGGTGACACAAAAAAAATGGTGAAAACCAATTCACGGGTGACACAAAATCTGGGGTGACACGGGGGGGTGCTCCAAACAAAGGTGAACCGATTATAGGGGACACGTGAACCAAAAAACGTTGACAGAACAAATCAAAGGTAACCAAAACCAGATTTTGGCACAACACATGTGACAAACGCCATAGGTAACACGCACACACAGTAACCGCAACACGGTGACTTTCTAAAAAACGGGGTGGCACAAACAAAAACGAGGACTCCTCCAAGGACCCAACCGGTTCACCAAACACAGGCCCAAACCAAAGGCAACCACCACAGGTGACATACCCAGGCGCCCCCCAAAAAACCTCAGGAAACATACAAACAGGCGACACAAAAAAACAGGGGCATACAGCACAGGGACCACAACAAAAGGTGCCCAAAATCGCACCAACCGGGGAAACAACAGATCAACCTTCAAAACACTTTTGAAATTCTTGATGTATGAAACACCCCGGAGCGTGAGTGAGCTCGGGAACGACTGTACGCTCACGAATGTTCATTTGAGGTATTCAAATCGATTTAAAGCTCTGAATTAATTTGAGGAAAAAAGCCCAAGTGCATTGGGGACGAAACGTGACTGAGGTTGTTCACTGAAAGCATTGTGCAAGGGCCGGGGCCCCATCTAATTACAATCATGACTCGATCGCTTTTTGTGTTTTTTGTAAGGTCATTTTCAAATGATTCCCCGTATCACAGGTAACAGCTCGACCTTTCAATCATTTTTTTTCTGGGCATTCGTCATATTTCATAAAGGGCACTACAAAAAACTGAATTATTTTCTGTTAATGTCTCTAAGGAGGGAAAATTGGGGTACAGACGTTATAAAACGTTAACATTAATGTATTGATTTTTTTTTTTAAATTTTTAAAGATTTTTAAAAATATTTTAAAATTCTTTGTTTTTTTTTCGAGGTGTAACATCTCCCTAAAATAACAGTTTTTTTTTTCTTTTTTAAAATCTTTTCCATCACTTAATTTTCCCAGAAAAATTAGTCTATATTAAAAAATTCAGCGTTTTAAAAAAATTATTTTGTATACCCAAAAGGATTTTACAGAAAAAAAATTAAAAAAAAAATCTAAAAAAAAAATTTTTAAAAATTATTATTTAGAAACTAAAACTCTTTTGTTAAGAGCAAAAAGTTGTAATATAAAAAATGATTTTAAAGGCAACAGTAACGTTTTCTGAACAACAAACCTTTACGAAAGCTATTTGTTAGCAATTTAGGTTTGGTTAGATAGTTACTTAAGATTTAAATTTAAATTTCCGGTTCTAATTTTTGGGTTATTATCGAGCCAGTTTGGGTTTCCTGGAATAAAACTGAGAGGAACCGGGTTTGTGGCCCGGTCCACCTCTCCCCACCGCTTATCTAGTTTACGTTTTTTTTTAAAAGGGGAGATAAAAAATTTTTATGCGCGATACAATCCTGTTTCTCGGAAAAATAAAACAAATAACCTGATTTTTTTGGATTGCAATGGAGGTATTTTTTAAAACTTGAAAAAAATACGTTGAAAAAGCTGTAATGGAAAAACAACTTTCCCCTATTAAACTCTCGGGCCATATAAACTATGATTTTAAACCAACGAAAGTTGTCCAATAAAAAGTTTACTGGACCTTTTAATAAGAAAAAATTTTTAAACAACCCCTTTTTTAGAGTAGTTTAAACATATGTTCGTGCCCGTTTGGAAAAAATTTCTCAATTATAAAAACCACAAAAAAACAACCCTTTCAAAAAAATTCCATATACATTTAACGATATTTTTTTCCCCTTTTATGATGGAAAATTTTAATAAGTTAAAACCCCAAAAAAAAATTAGAAACTTACCTTTATATTATAACAAAGCAATTTTAATTTAGCCTAATCCAAACTAATTTTTTTTTTTAGTAAGTTTACAATAATTTTTAAAAATAAAACAAAACAATGAAATAAAAATTTTTTTTTTTAGGGATAAAATTTTTTTTTTTTTGCGAAAATATTGCATATACAAATTTTCGCTTGCGTATTCGGCAAAAAGGCCGAATATAAGGTTTAGGTTGAAAGAAAAAACCCCAACCCAGGGAGGACTACCGTCCTGCAAGTGGTGAAAAACGAAAACCTGTAATTGTTTTACTGATGGTGGATTGTGGTGTCTTTTGTCTGTCTCTGAAAGATTAAGGCAGTCTTGCTATTTCTTACACTTAGGTCAACTACACATACATGTACACGTTTATTTAAAACACATCTCTGAGTTTTTTTTGTTTTTATTTAATAGTTCTTGGCTTTTTATTTTTCCTTTTTTTTCCATGGGGAAGTGGAAAAAGAATTTTTCCCCCGAAAACCCAGCGCGAGTAAAAGTCAAAAAAAAATGCGGGAGCATGGGCTATAACCCCTTATCCTGTAATAATTAAAAAAAGGGAATAAAAAGAAAAAAATTGTCAAGGGAAGTCTGAATGTCGTGGATGTTGTGAAATGATAGAAAGAGATGTTGTGAATGTTTAAATGAGAAAAGCTGGATGCCGGCTTTAAATGAAACAACTGAAGGGGGGGGGAGAGTTTCAGTGGAGACGAATAAATGGGTTTTTTGGGGTTTTAAATAGAGTTAATCAAAAAGAAGGAGTAGCAATAAGTTAAAGGAAAAGCTAGGGCGGGAAAAGAGGCTATAAATGTTTTAAATTCAAGGATTATTGGAGTAAAATAAAGGTTTGTGAAAAGGGGGGTTTAAAGTAAGCGTATATGCCCCTGGAGAAGAGAGAAGTGTAGAAAAAGAAAAAAAATTTTGGGAAATTTTGGGGTGAATCGGGGGGATTTTTAACCAATTTTTAATGGGGGGTTGGGGGTTTTCAATTTTAAGCGAGAAAAAAATTTTTTGGGGGGAGTAGAAAGGTATTTTGGGGGGTCCCGGGGGGTAACGAAAATGAGAACCCTTTAAATTGAGCTAGTGTAAAAAGAGGTTTGGTAAAAAGTAATACATATTTTATGAAAAAGAGGATAAATAAATATAAAGGTACGATATGCAGAAATAAAAGTAAAAAAAAAGGGCTGATGGGTGGGCCCTTGGGGGATGACACGTTTATAGAGGGGCAACGATATTGGGGTAAATTTTTGGTTGTATACGGGCGAAGTAAGAGGTGAGGGGAAAAAGAAAAAAATGGGAAAAACAATTTTGGGGGGTAAAAAGTGTATAAACAAAGGGGGGAGGAAGTTCGGGTAAGACATAAGCAATACTGCAAAAAAGGGGGGTTTTGGTGCAAGTTGGAGTTTTTGGGGGTTAAAGAGGGTTGGAATATTTTTAAAAAATGGGGTTATTTTAAAGTGAGCAGAAGTTTGTGGTTATAGGGGGGTGGGTGCTGGAGGAAGAGAAGTGATTGGTGGAATGTTGAAGTAAAGGGTGTGTAAAAGAGAAAAAGTTAGCTTATAAAGGGGTTTTTCACAAAGCGAAGTGTTATAAAAAAGTAGAGTATTGGAGGAGTCAAGAAAGGTAAAGAGAGTGGTGAGAGAATGCAAAGGAGAGAGTGATAAAGTGGGGAGGCACTGTCAAGAAATTTTTAAGGGAAAATAAGAAAAATTTTGAGTGTTTTTAAAAAAATTAAGAAAGGGGGGAAAAACGAATGGTTTTTGTTAGTTAAAAACTGAGTAGGGAGTGATAGATAGGAAGTGGGGGTTTGGGAAGATGGCGAGAATATAGAATATTTTGGTGAAATATTTGGAACTTTAAAGTGATGAAGAAAGGGAGGGGGAATTTCATCCCGGGTTAGGGAGAAAACCTCTTTTAAGATGAAAAAAACAGGATGTGAGTGTGGGGGAGGTGCGTGAGGATTACATAGAATAAAAGGATAAAACAGTGGAATTGGGGGATCATCAAAATTTTTAAAAAGTAGGGGGGATTAGGTTGGGGGGTTTGGGGTTTTTTGATTAAAAAATGTATGAAAGGGGGGAAGGTACTGGGGATTGGCGGAGGCATTATAGCCCCTTTTGAAAAAGGGAAGGGGGACAAAGAAATTGAAAAAATTTATAGGGAAAAATTTTTTTACTGGGATCCCACAAAAAGTGGACAGTAGGGTTTTTATTGAAAAAATTTAAAGGGGTAAGACAGAATGTAGGTTTGAGATGAGAAGGGATTTTTGAATGGGTGGGGGTTAGATCAAGTTTTTACATTGAAGCTATTGAACAGTTTTTAGATAAAGGTAGGGAATTTTTCTTTTGCATTTATGGTTTTAGAAAAGGCATATATAGAGTGATGGGGGAGCAAATTTTGCATATATATGGAAAGGTGGTAAGTTAAAAAATGCGTAAAGATTTTTTTATGGGGATAGTGAGGCTCGGGTTAGGGTATTAGAAGAGGGGGAGACTGCTTCCCCCGGTAAAAGTAGGTCTTAACGGGAAAAGGTAATGTCACCATTTTTTTAATATATTTATAGAGGGGGTTGTGAAGAAAAAATGCTGGATTTTTGGGGGAGAGGGCTCGGATTAAATTAAGGGGAAAAAAATACGAATGGGTATTGACACATTATTTTTGTGATGTCTGTGTTAGGGAAGTCTAGGAAAAATTGCAAAGGTTAGTGGACAGTTTTGGAGGTGGTGTTAAAAAAGGGTAGAAAGTTGAAAGGAACATAAAAAAGAAAAGGGTAATGAGGTTCAAATGTTTTAAATAGAGAAAAATTGGATTCAAATTGGGGAAGGAGTATGGAAGAGTGAATGTTTTCGTTATTTGGGATTTTGCGTGTCGGGGATGTTTTTGAAGGATGAGGTTAATCATAAAAATTTATGAGAGAAGAAAGGTGAGTGGGCGTTGAGGTATATGGGGAGAAAAAAAAACTTATCTATGGGGCAAAGAAGGGAATGATAAAAGTTAGTATTTCCAAAACATTTATAGGGGGGAAATTGGGGTTGAAAATGTGCGGAGGGGATGTTAGGGGCGTGGGATGCCTGTCAAAGGCAAGTGTTTCCCGGGAATTTACCTGGGGGGTTTCCCGGGGGTCAACGCCCCGGGGCCCGGTCGTGACCAGGCCCCTGGTGGATCAGAGCCTATCAACCAGGCTTTTGTGCTGGCTGCACGCAAACCAAGTAGACCCTCAGTACGGCTGGTCGGGAAACCGACTTTAGGTGTTTGTCCATGCCAGCTTGAAGACTGCCAGGGGTCTGTTGACAACCCCCCTTATGTATGGGGGAGGCAGTTGAACAGTCTCGGGCCCCTGACTTTTTGTATGGTCTCTTAACGGCTAGTACCCCCCGCTTTAGGGGGGATGGTGATCGTTCCCAAAGCTTTTGTTTTCGAGTAGTGATTTTTCGTGTGCAAGTTCGGTACTAGTCCCTCTGGGTTTTGGGTGTATAAAACTGTATTTTCCCCCCTGCGTTCCGGGTACAGGTTTGGGAAACCCTCAAGCGCCCCCCGTAATTGGGGGTTTTTTATCTCCGTTATGGGCCGTGAAAGTTCTCTGACATTTTCAGGTCAGCAAATTTTACCCGCCTTGAAAAGGGGCTGTTAGTGTCAGCAATATTCCAGCCTAGATGTGGTGGGGTAATTATTTGCAGAAAAAATTTGGGGGTGTGGAAATTTGGGGGTGAAATTTAAAAAAAGATTAGTCAGAGGTAGAAGGGGGTTGTTGGGTGGTTTTGGGATTTAGAGAGAAGGATCAAAACAGAAGCTGGAAGAAAAAAATAGAGGGGAAGAAAAACGGGGGGGGGTTTGTCCTCGAAAAGGTTGGGAAAGGAAGGTAAAAAAGGTTTTTTTGGGCGAGGGGCTTGGACTTCCAGCAAGGGCGTGAGCGTTCGTTAGGGGTGAATGGAGACGAATGGTATTTGGGGCCTGACGAGTTTGGAGTGTGAGTAGGGGAATTTGTGAATGTTCAGGAAACGGGTTTTTTTTTTTATATCGGACTTGAGTCCCGGAAATGGGAAGTACAATGCCCGCACTCTAAAGGTAGTTTGGGATATTGGGGTTTGGGGGATATGTTTTTTCTGGGGAACTATATTTCTTTTAAACGTTGTTTCTGGGCACCTCTGCAAAAAAAGTGATTATTTTTGGTGAGGTGAAAGTGTTGAATGATGATGAAAGTATTTTATTTTTTGGGATTTTCTTTCTTTTTGGTCCCTGCCTGGGGGGAGCGGTCGACTTGTTGAAAAAAAAAAAGCATAAATTAGGGCTTTATATTAAATTCAGTCTTTTTAAAATTTTTTTTGTTTCCCAAAAATGTTTTGCAGAAAAAAAGTGAAAGAATAGTGATTTTTAAAAACTTTTTTCCAAACTAGGCAGGCCGGACTCGCCCTACGAACCCTTTTTACCGCCCCGAGAAGCCAATGCACGATACCCTTTTCACACGCCACTGATCCCACAAGAAAACAACCAACGATATTTTTTTTTCCCAAAAATCCTTTAATTTTAACATTCTATTTCCCCTTCTCATTCCCAATGTCCCTTTAAAATTAGCTACCCTTCCTTAGTCTAAACCCCTCGATACTCTGATTAATCCCATTATTTTTCCCCCCTGAAACTCGGCCCGCCCCTTCAGCTTTGTTTCGCTTAGGGGCCCGGTATCCAAAATTCTTTTATTCATAGCATCAATAAACATTGTTTTTTCATCCCCACTACATCCACGCACATGCAAGCAGCCCATTTTATAAATTTTTCTTCTTTTTTTATTTTTTGAAATGTGTGTACAGGAAAGGGGTTACTGCCCCCTTTCCCCGGCATTTTTTAAACGCCCCATACGACCCATGGGTTATGGGGTAAAGTTTTTTCCACTTCCCATGGACAATAAAAGAGAGAAAAAAAAAGAAAAAAAAAGCTATTAAAAGAAAAAGTAAAACCCCTTGTTGTATGTATTTTTTTAGATGGCTTTTCCTGTGTAGCCCTGACCTAAGTGTAAGTAAAGTAGCAAGTATACCCTTTTTCCAGCGTTTTGGAGACCAAAAAAAACACCACAATCCTACCTCATGTAAAAAAAGTTCGGTTTTTTGTTTACAGTACCCGGCAGGACGGTAGTACCTCCCCGGGTGGTTGCTGTCTACCAACCTCTTCCAATAAATTTTTATAAGGGGGGACCACTAAAACCCGGGGGAAAAGGGCCCCGGCAGATGACACAAGCTCCCGTAACGGGTCATCATATGACTAAACCAGCGTCAGGAAAAAAAATTGTCCGTTTCTTAAAAAGTCTTACCTGCCTAACTTTATGTTAGAGTTAAAATAGTGATAATATATTTCAAGAAAAAAAAATCTGTAACTGTATAAAATTTTAATTTTGGGGAACGAAGTCCCCCCAGACGGAGCTGCAGTGTGTTCCTGGGTAGCAACCGCTTAAAGCTTTTGTAAGTTCGTGCTGAATATAAAGCAGCTGTCCTCTTAGTAACAGCATATTTTTTTGTTGAAAATGATACGCGGATGGTTGGGGTTTTACAAGCCTTGGACAGTATCAACTGAAGTGATTTTTTAGTGCCTAGGCGAGTTCCCGCTCTGTTCTCATTTTTAAACCTTTTTTTTTTTTTTTTTCGTCATAATCTTATGTTCCTTTAAAAATACTGTGGTATGAAAACTGGTTAATTTTTATAACCTTGTTTTGTTGTGATTGCGGGAAATCGCCCGGCCGGGCCTTTTTCCCAAAAGGTGGCCTGGGCCCTTGGGTTTTCCCGCCATGGGGTGTCTCAAACCAAGCTCCCATGGGGGTGAGGTACAAATACCTCCCTCTTTCTGGGATGCTGTCCCCCGGCTAGCCCAATTCCCAGCCCCCCCGGTGCCCGGAGGGAGAAGCTAGGACCGGGGCTGCCACAAATCCCCCCACCTGGGGTTGAAGGGCGTGACAGTCCTAGCAGCAGATGATGTCAGGAGGTGCGAAAGGGAGCAAGCACTACAGGGTCCCTCTGAAGCCACACCCCAGCTTGGGCATTTTGCCGGCGCTGGGGAAGTTTAAGACTGCCTTTGTGTGTGTTTTTGCTGCTACTACTTCACTTGTCCTTGCTTTTTTCCTTTAACATAGACGAGAAATTTCTTGCATGGGGAAAATATAGGGGGAAGTATTTGATTTTATTAAATTTATGACAATCTGTCTCTAACAGGGCATGTTAATACTATAAAATTTGGAATTCCGACTGTTTCCCGAGATCATGAAATTTAAAAACGAGCAAACCCCAAAACCTAGTTCTAATATATGTGAAAAAAAAAAAAAAAAATTAGAACATTTTTACTTCATTTAGTAACATAAATTCAGACCCCCTTTGAAATACAAATCAGAGAGTAAAGGTGGGAATTAAAAAAAAGCAAAACCAAATAAAAAATTCTGGAAGCCCTTTCGAGAAAAATTTAGACCTCAAAAAGATGCCTAGAAAAATTCACTTTTAAAAAGAGAGTTTTGCAGAAAATATACATTTTTTATTTTTTATCACACCGGCGATTCCCCAAAGGGAGGGGGGCCCCAAAAAGAAAAAATTTTAACCCTCATTCATCCATCACTTTTTTGCCAGAGGGTGCTTTTACAATACAGTTTTTAAACGCAACATTAACACCCCTCCTTCAGAGTCAGGGGTACTTCCCATCTCCGGACTCAAGTCCGGGCCCGCCGGGTTTTTTTTGAATCCCTTCATAAATGTTACTTTGCCACACTCCAACGACTCAAGATTAAAAAAACCCTTTGTCTCCTTCACTCCTATCAAACAGCTCACGCAGCTGCTGGGAAATCCAAGCCCCCCGCACCAAAAACCTCCTTTCCCCCCCCTCCAAAACCCCCCCTAGGCCCACCCTACCCCGCCTTCCTTCACTACGACTGAACCTTTTTGAAGTCATTCTGTTTCGCTCCATTCTTCTAATGTCCGAACCCCCTCAACAACCCTTCCTCACCCTTTGGCAAAGTTTTTGGGAATCCCCCACCTCCCCCTAACTTCCAAAATACGAATTCTCTGCATTTTATTTACCCCCATTGCCCCCAGACATGCTCTCCATCCTCCAGCCTTCTCCTCGCTGAACTTCATCACCCACGTTCACACCCATAAAGCTTGGTAAAAAATATACTTCTCATTCCCCCCTTTGCCTCCAAGGACAAAGTTTTTTTTGTCTCCACAGACTCCTAATTTCACCCCCTCCTCTTTTTTCCCCCCATCAATTCTATTTCACCTCAATTTTTATGACCCCTCCGTACACGTCCCCCCAAAAATCTGAATACGTTCACCTCCTCCATACTTTCCCTCCAATCTGATATTCAATCTTTCATCACCTAAACTTTTTGTTATCCTCATAAACCCTTTCTCTTTCTGTATTCACCCTTTAATTTTCTTCTTTTTTCACCCCTACCAAATTATCCCCCAATCTCTCAATTTTCTTAGAATTCCCCAAAAGCCAGTGTCATCAGCAAGAGCAGCTGTAAACTCCCACTTTTTGGGGGTGATTCTTTATCTTTTAACTCCCGCCCCTTGCCCGACCCTCGCATTTTTTTCTCTTACAACCCCCTCTATAAATATATTAAAAAAACCCCGGTGACATACAATCCTTTCTAAGGCTATTTTTTTGGGAAAAAATTTCCCCCTTTTTTTTCCCTTTTTCTAACTTGAGCCTCACTATCTCGTTAAAAACTCTTCATGCTTTCAGTACCCACCTTACACATACACTTTCAACATCTGCCACATTGCCCCCTATCCACCCCGTCTACGCCTTTCCCAAATCCATAAATGCCACAAAGACCTCTTTAGCCTTATCAAATACTGTATTTAGATAAAAATACATCTGTAAGAAAATTATTCAGAAGTAGCACGAATACAGATGACTGTAAGTCGATGAGAATTTTTACGATAGTATTGAAGAAAAAACCGGGCGCGGCGGTTTGTGTCAGCCCCCAAAAATTTTCATAAATCACCACCTCGCCCCCCCTTTCCCAAAAAAAAGGGGTTATCGATGTCTTGGGGGCTCTTGAGCCAAGGAATGGGGGCTAGCTTTCCCTTTTTCGGATCAAAAAAATGTTTTTCCACATGTTTTATCCCCTAAACCCGTCTCACCCTTATGGGTTTTTAAATTTTTAGTTTTTAAAAAAAATAAAATCACCCCGAAGACGGTAAAATAAAAGAAAACAAAAAAAAAAATAAATATTTTTATGCATGCTAAAAACAAAAAAGGAAAAAATATTTGTTCAACACAAAAAACTTTCATAAAAAACTTAAAATTCACATGACCATGAAAGAGACTACGATTATAGAGACTACGAGCCATTCTCTTTGTAAAAGGGTAACCCTAATATTAGTAATTTAAAGAACCTTGATTCATATAGCTGGTTTACTATAATGTATTTTAAATGACTATTTTGTTTAGAAAAACAGTGCTGTTGTGGGGGAAGTCTAGCTGTTCCGGTGTGAAATGATGAGCAGTTAAGGGTGGGGGCTCGTAGTGACGGTGACATGATATTTTGTGCTATCGTGACAATTTTGATGGTTCACGTGAGATTGGGAAAATTGTAGTATTTACATTGTGTTATTTGAAGCTGTGGGAGTGATATCGCGGGGCCCCGACGGTGATGTGCTGAATGTCGCTGCAAAATAGTAATAGTGAGGGGGTTCAGTGAGGTTCCGTGTTGCCCTCAAACGATGTGTTACATGCGTAACATCATTGATTACGGTAAGGTGATGGGTGATGCTGCACTACTGATAACCTTGACACAGTGAAAATCTGGAACCAAAAAGGAGAAGTAACATAATAATTTTCAAATATTGCAGTATGGTAAATTTTCCCGTGTTGTGTTCTGTCTGCGTAAGCAGGATGCTGTCGCCCCGGGATTTTTAACTGTTTTGCTTGGGGCCCATCCCCTGCACACCCTCGATACAACGGGGGTGGACAGAACACCGCAAAACATATATTAAGTTAAACAATCTTATAACACAGGTATTTAGACCACATATGCGAATCCGGGTTTGTTTGTACCTTTTGCAAAAAATTAAGTATGACCAACGGCCACTAGGGTTTTGGTTTAACACAGAACTTTCGCAAAAAGGTGATATTACATTTAGGTATTTTGAAGACTAAAACTTTATCTATGGAAATAAGAAGGGAAAGTGCGAAAGAAAAGACTATCAACACTCTTTTTTAGGTTAAGATAGTTGTGAAGCGAATGGGGAAAAAGGGAGGGGTGGGATGTCGTGTCTAAAAGGAATATATGTCCCCAAATCGGACCCAAAATTTTCGTAAGCTTTTCTTTTTTGGCGGGTTATTTGTGTATTGTGTATGTACATGTAAATATTATGCAGAGAATTTTAGGGCAAAATTGTTGGGGAAGTGCGGGGGTTTCTGAAAATATTGTTTTTTAAAGGGCTAAGGGAGGTTTTTAAGTGTCTGGTCTTTATAGAGGGTGCAGCAAAAAAGGCTGACTTAGTGGTCATAATATTATGGAGGGGAGGAGTGTTAAAGGGGCGCTTAGGAAAAAAGGTGGAAGGAGGGGTAAAAAAGGTTTTGTGTGCAAAGCCTGGACTGCAGCAGGGACATGTGAAAAAGTTAGATAGGAGTGACTGGAGATGAAGGTTTTTGAGACCATTGACGAGTGTTGTAGCATAAGCATTATAATATTTTGTGAAGGGTTTCAGGGAAACCGGTTAGCATACTTGAGTCATGGAGGCGTCAGCTGGCTGGAGTAATTTGAATCATTAATGAATTTTAAATCATTTTAGTGGCTCTAAAAATCATTGTTTCGTGATTGATTTCATGAATATTTAGACTGCTCGTGAAGGCTGGTACCCCAAACAGGTTGAGGTTGGAAATTAGTCTCTGAGACTCTACAACCCACGTATATCCTAGCACCAGGGAAAAGATGCTCATTACTGCTGAGTGCCTGGTTAATTAAGAATTGATGGTCCAGTGGATGGGGGGATGTGTAAGTTGTTCAGTTCTCACTGGGCTGAGCTTTGAACACAGCATGCGTCCTGGCCAGGCCGCAGTTTTGTTATTGATTCAAAATTCAATGTATCGTGATTTCATTTGTTTTATTATTTATATAGATATATATAATATATCTATATATATAATATTTTAGTATATAAAATATATATATATTTATATTTATCTCTATTATTTATTATATTCACTACGTCGGCCGCGTCTCCACCGAGAGAGGGTGACCCCAAAAGAAAGTAATCCTAAAAGAAAAATACCGTTCATATCATTCAACACTTTTACCTCACTCAACATAATCATTGTCTCTTTGCAGATAGAGACGCCCAGATGCAACAATTTAGAAGCATATTAACATACCCCTCCAAGCTACAATATCCCAAATTCCATATACTTTCATCATTGCCACATTGCTCCCTATCCACACTATCACATGCCTTTTCTAAATCCATAAATGCAATGAAAACTTCTCAACCTTTATCTAAATACTGTTATCATATGTTTCAATGTAAACACTTGATCTACACATCCCCTACCCACTCTAAAGCCTCTTTGGTCATCTGCAATTCACTTAACTCTATGTCTTACCTCTAATTATTTCAATAATAACCCTACAGTACACTTTTCATGGTATACTCAGTAAACTTATTCCTCTATAATTTTTACATTCTCTTTTGTCCCCCTTCCCTTTATATAAAGGAATTATACATGCTCTCTGCCAATCCTAAGGTACCTTCCCCTCTTTCATGCATTTATTAATCAAAAATATCAACCCCTCAAACACTATATCCCCCCCTGCTTTTAACATTTCTGTCGTGATCCGTCAGTTCCAGTTGCTTTACCCCTTTTCATTCTACGTAATGCCTCACGCACCTCCCCCACACTCACATCCTGTTCTTCACTCCTAAAAGATAGTATACATACCTCCCTGGCCAGTGCATGAAATTACCGCCTCCCTTTCTTCATCGACATTTAAAAGTTCCTCAAAATATTTCCACCATCTACCCAATACCTCCAGCTCCCCATCTACTAACTCCCCTACTCTGTTTTTAACTGACACATCCATTCGTTCCCTAGGGTTTCTTAACTTGCTTATCTCATTCGGAATTTTTTTCTTATTTTCATCAAAATTTCTTGACACTACCTCTCCCACTATCATCTGCTTTCCTCTCGCACACTCTCACCACTCTCTTCACCTTTCTTTTGCCCTCCATGTACTCTGTTCTTCTTATAACACTTCTGTTATGTAGAAACCTCTTTTATTACACGCTTTACTTCATTATTCCACCAGTCACTTCTCTTTCCTCCTGCACCCACCCTCCTATAGCCACAAATTTTTGCCCCACATTCTAATACTGCAATTTCAAAACTATTCCAACCCTCTTCACCCTCTTCAACCCCCCAACTACTCATACTTGCACCAGACCACCTTTCTGCCAATAGTTGATTATATCTCACCCGAACTTCCACCTCCCTCAGTTTATACACTTTCACCTCTCCTTACTTGCTGTTGCCATTTTCCTTTTGTCCCATCTACCTCTTACTCTAACTGTAGCTACAACTAAATAATGATCCGATATATGAGTTACCTCTCTATAAACATGTACATCCTGAAGCCTGCCATCAACCTTTTATCCACCAATACATAATCTAACAAACTACTTTCATTAAGTGCTATATCATACCTTGTATACTTATTTACACTCTTTTCATAAAATGTATTACTTATTACCAAACCTCTTTCTACTCATAGCTTCCCATTTTCCTTTACCCCTGGCACCCCAAATTTACCTACTACTCCCTCCACAACATTTTTACACACGTTAGCACTGAGATCCCCAACCACAAGTACTCTCACCCTTGGTTCAAAACGCACTCACTCAAGATTTTTCAAATTCTCTCTCTCTCCTCCCCT
>NW_026509054.1:0-14378 GCF_026875155.1 Cherax quadricarinatus
GTTTTATGAACAGTGAGTTCACAGTGTGACATTTATGTGTCACGTGTGAACATTATGTGCCCGGATGAAAAATTAAAGTTCTTTGATGAAAATTAATGTGTCACAGTGATGAAAATTAATGTTCACAGGGGAACTTTTTGTGTCCAGTGATAACATTAAAATGTCACAGTGGAAAAGGGGGAAAATTAAAGTGTGGTTTACAGTAAAAACATTAATGGGAAATCAAATTAAATTGGGACATTTATGAACATTAATGTGTCACAGTGATGAACAAAATGTGTTCAGTGATGAAAATTAAATTTTTTTGGGGGGGGGGTTCCCCCAAACGTGATAACATAAATGTGTCCAAGATGAAAATTAAAGTGTACTTTATGAACAATTTAAAGTGTTTTCATTTATGAACTATGTTTCACAGTGTGAAAATTAATGTGTCACATTGGGAAAAAAACCCCTTAAATGTGTCCAGTGATGAAAAATTAATGTGTCACAGTGATGACTTAATGTCAAGTGATGAACATTAATGTGTCACAGTGATGGGAAAATTAATGTGTTACATTGATGAACAGGGGATGTTTCACAGTGATGAACATTAATGTGTCACATGGTGAACATTAATGTGTCACATTGATGAACAGAAAGTGTCACATTTATGAACATTAATGTGTCACAGTGATGAACGTTAAAGTGTCACGTGATGAAATTAATGTGTTACATTTATGAACATAATGTGTCACAGTGATGAAAAAATTGTACATTGTGACAGTGTTACGTACCCGTGAGCCTGGTCACTTCGCATGACATGGACTTATGTTCACCCCAGTGGCTTAATTCCATATAACAAAATGTTCCCCATCCCTTAACAAATGTTCACAGATAAAAATAATGTTCAAATTTATAAACATTAATGTGTCACAGTGATGAACATTAATGTGTCACATTGATGAACATTAATTTCACATGATGAAACGTGTAAGGTGAAAAGGGGAAAAAACAATGGCCTTATGAAAAAAACCCAAGAAAAATTTTTCCCCCCGGAAAAAAATTAAAGGTCCATTTTTTTTAAAAAAAAAAACTTTGTTCACATGATAACATTATTTTACATGGGAAAAAATTTGTGTACGTGGGGTTAAAAAAATTTTTTTAAAATTTGGGGAATGGAAACAAAGTGTTACAGGAAAAAATTATGTGTCCGTGTAAATAGGGCACAGTGATGAACTATGTGGTTACATTGTGAAGGAATTGTCACATTGATGAACCTTTTTTGTCACTTTGACTTTTAAAGTGTCCCAGTGTGAACATTAATGTGAAGTGATGAAAATTAATGTGTACAGTGTGAAAAGTGAAAAGGTTACAGTGGAAAAAGGGGGGTCCAGTGATGAAAATTAATTTCAAAAGATGAAATTAAAGTGTCAAGTGATGAACATTAAGTGTCAATTGTAATTAAATTTTCAATGATGCATTAATGTTTACGTGATGAACATTTAAAGGCCCGGAAAAAGTTGTGTACTTTAAACTTAATGGTACATGTGAACATATTTTACATGGAAAATTTTTCCCTGTGAAATTAATGTGTCACTGATGAAAATTAAGTGCACATGATGAAAAATTCATTTTGTTTACATGATGAACTTAATGGTTTACTGATGAACTTTTTGTGTCACAGTGATGAAATTTAAGTTCTTGATGAACTTAATGTGTCCGTGAGAAAATTAATTTTCCTTTAAAAATTGTCCTGATGAAAATTAATGTGTCCCCTTGAAATTATGTTTAAGTGATGAACATAAAGTTCACGTGAAAATTAAAAAGGGATAATTTTTGTGAAAATTTTTTTAATGAAATAAATTAAGTGAATTAAAAAATTTAAATTTTTAAAAAAGTACAAAAATTTTACAAAGGGGAAAAATTTGTTAATGATGAACATATGTTTTAAAGTGAAAAATTAATGTGTAAAAATTAATTTTGAAAATTGTTACATGATGAAACATTAATGTGTACAGTATGAACATTAAGGGTTTTAAGTATGAAATTAAAGTGTACATTGAAAATTAAAGTACAAATAACATTAAAAGGAAAATTTTCATTAATTTTTGGACAATGGTTTGGAGGGAAAAAATGTGTCACATTTTGAAAATTAAAGGTCACTGTGAAAATTTAGTTCAAGGAAAAACATTAATGTGTACAGTGGGAACATTAATTTTTTGAAATTTTTTCAAAATTTGGAAAAATTTTGAAATTTTAAATTAATGTTAAAATTTTGGGGTTTTGAAACATTTTGTTTCAAGGGGAAAAAATTAATGGTACATGATGAACATTTAAAGTGTCACGTGAGAACTTAAGTGACAGTGATGAACTTAATGTGTCAATATGAAATTATGTCAATTGAAAAATTTAATTATAAAAATTAAATTTTTCCCTTGATCTAATGTGTCAATGATGAACTTAATGTTACTTTATGAACATTTTTTGGGCAGTGTGAACATTAAATTTTCAAGTTGGGAAAAATTTTAAATTTTGAAATTAAGTTAAAATGAAAAAAAGTGAAATTAAGTTCAAGATAAAATTAATGTGAATGATGAAAAATTAAAATTTTACAGGGTAACTTTATGTGTAATGAGAAATTAAAGTGTCCAGGGGTTTAAAAATTAATTGTAACATTTTTTCAAATGAAAATTATGTGTTGGATAAATTAATGTTCAGTGTGAATATTTCAGGGGAAAAGGATGGTTTTCGTGATGAACTTAAATGTTCACATATGAAAATTATTGTCCATATGAAAATTAAAGGTTTAAAGAAAAAAAAAGGGGTTTTTTTTTTTAAGTTAAAAATTTTTTTGTGAAGTATGGAAAAATTAAAATAAAAAAGTGTAAAAAATTTTTTTGTGTCCATGTGAACATAATGGTCAAGATGAAAATTAAGGGGGGGGGGGGGGGGGGGGGGGGGGGGGGGGGGGGGGGGGGGGGGGGGGGGGGGGGGGGGGGGGGGGGGGGGGGGGGGGGGGGGGGGGGGGGGGGGGGGGGGGGGGGGGGGGGGGGGGGGGGGGGGGGGGGGGGGGGGGGGGGGGGGGGGGGGGGGGGGGGGGGGGGGGGGGGGGGGGGGGGGGGGGGGGGGGGGGGGGGGGGGGGGGGGGGGGGGGGGGGGGGGGGGGGGGGGGGGGGGGGGGGGGGGGGGGGGGGGGGGGGGGGGGGGGGGGGGGGGGGGGGGGGGGGGGGGGGGGGGGGGGGGGGGGGGGGGGGGGGGGGGGGGGGGGGGGGGGGGGGGGGGGGGGGGGGGGGGGGGGGGGGGGGGGGGGGGGGGGGGGGGGGGGGGGGGGGGGGGGGGGGGGGGGGGGGGGGGGGGGGGGGGGGGGGGGGGGGGGGGGGGGGGGGGGGGGGGGGGGGGGGGGGGGGGGGGGGGGGGGGGGGGGGGGGGGGGGGGGGGGGGGGGGGGGGGGGGGGGGGGGGGGGGGGGGGGGGGGGGGGGGGGGGGGGGGGGGGGGGGGGGGGGGGGGGGGGGGGGGGGGGGGGGGGGGGGGGGGGGGGGGGGGGGGGGGGGGGGGGGGGGGGGGGGGGGGGGGGGGGGGGGGGGGGGGGGGGGGGGGGGGGGGGGGGGGGGGGGGGGGGGGGGGGGGGGGGGGGGGGGGGGGGGGGGGGGGGGGGGGGGGGGGGGGGGGGGGGGGGGGGGGGGGGGGGGGGGGGGGGGGGGGGGGGGGGGGGGGGGGGGGGGGGGGGGGGGGGGGGGGGGGGGGGGGGGGGGGGGGGGGGGGGGGGGGGGGGGGGGGGGGGGGGGGGGGGGGGGGGGGGGGGGGGGGGGGGGGGGGGGGGGGGGGGGGGGGGGGGGGGGGGGGGGGGGGGGGGGGGGGGGGGGGGGGGGGGGGGGGGGGGGGGGGGGAAAAAAAAAAAAAAAAAAAAAAAAAAAAAAAAAAAAAAAAAAAAAAAAAAAAAAAAAAAAAAAAAAAAAAAAAAAAAAAAAAAAAAAAAAAAAAAAAAAAAAAAAAAAAAAAAAAAAAAAAAAAAAAAAAAAAAAAAAAAAAAAAAAAAAAAAAAAAAAAAAAAAAAAAAAAAAAAAAAAAAAAAAAAAAAAAAAAAAAAAAAAAAAAAAAAAAAAAAAAAAAAAAAAAAAAAAAAAAAAAAAAAAAAAAAAAAAAAAAAAAAAAAAAAAAAAAAAAAAAAAAAAAAAAAAAAAAAAAAAAAAAAAAAAAAAAAAAAAAAAAAAAAAAAAAAAAAAAAAAAAAAAAAAAAAAAAAAAAAAAAAAAAAAAAAAAAAAAAAAAAAAAAAAAAAAAAAAAAAAAAAAAAAAAAAAAAAAAAAAAAAAAAAAAAAAAAAAAAAAAAAAAAAAAAAAAAAAAAAAAAAAAAAAAAAAAAAAAAAAAAAAAAAAAAAAAAAAAAAAAAAAAAAAAAAAAAAAAAAAAAAAAAAAAAAAAAAAAAAAAAAAAAAAAAAAAAAAAAAAAAAAAAAAAAAAAAAAAAAAAAAAAAAAAAAAAAAAAAAAAAAAAAAAAAAAAAAAAAAAAAAAAAAAAAAAAAAAAAAAAAAAAAAAAAAAAAAAAAAAAAAAAAAAAAAAAAAAAAAAAAAAAAAAAAAAAAAAAAAAAAAAAAAAAAAAAAAAAAAAAAAAAAAAAAAAAAAAAAAAAAAAAAAAAAAAAAAAAAAAAAAAAAAAAAAAAAAAAAAAAAAAAAAAAAAAAAAAAAAAAAAAAAAAAAAAAAAAAAAAAAAAAAAAAAAAAAAAAAAAAAAAAAAAAAAAAAAAAAAAAAAAAAAAAAAAAAAAAAAAAAAAAAAAAAAAAAAAAAAAAAAAAAAAAAAAAAAAAAAAAAAAAAAAAAAAAAAAAAAAAAAAAAAAAAAAAAAAAAAAAAAAAAAAAAAAAAAAAAAAAAAAAAAAAAAAAAAAAAAAAAAAAAAAAAAAAAAAAAAAAAAAAAAAAAAAAAAAAAAAAAAAAAATATAAAATTTGTCACATGATGACATTAAAGGCACAGTGTGAACATATGTGTCCAGTAGACATTAAGTGTTCACATGATGAACATAGTGTCCCATGATGAACATATTGTCAATGATGAAAGGTTCACATGATGAACATTAATGTTCACAGTGATGAACATTAAGTGTCACATGATGACAAATGTGTCAGTGATAAAAATTAATGTGTCACTAGAAAATTTGGACATTAATGTTGTCACATGATGAACATTAATGTTCAAGTGATGAACATTAATGGTACAGTGATGAAATTAAGTGTCACTGAGAACATTAATGGTCACGATGACTTAATTTACAGTGATGAACTTAATGTGTCACAGTGATAACATATTGTCCATGAGAACATAAGTGTACGTGAACAAAGTGGAAATAATAACATTTGGACAGTGAAAAGTGTCACATGAGAACATTAATGGTCACAGTGATGAACATTTGCAATGTGAACTTTTTGTGTCCAGTATGAACAAATGTGTCACCTGATACTTATGTGTCACATGAGAACTTAATTGTCACATGATGAATATGTGTCCATGATGACATTTTTTTTAAAATTTTGTTACGTGATGAATTAATTGTCACAGTGGAACATAAGGTCACATTTAGACATAATGGTCACGTGAGAACAATTGTCACATGAAACTTATTGTCAAGGATGAAATTATGTTCACATGATACATTAATGTGTACTGATGACATAGTTCACAGTGAAACATTAATGTTCCCTGTGAATTAATGTGCACATATGAACATTGTGTCACATGTGAACTATGTGTCACAGGATGACTAAGTGTCACAGGGAAATTAATGTGTCACATGAAAAATTTGTCCAGTGATGAAATTAATGGTCACATGATAATTGTGTCACGTGAAACATTAATGTGTCCACAGTGGTGAACATTAATTGTCCACGGCAAGTGAAGGAACATTAATTGCCAGAAAATTATGTGTCAGTGAGAACATATGGTCACATGATAAAGGGTTACATGAGAACATTATGTGTCTGATGACATAATGGTCACAGGATGACATTAATGTGTACAGAGAACATTAAGGTCACTGATAACTTATGTGTACAGTGATACTAAGTTACAAGATAACATTATTGACAGTGATGAACATAATGTGCACAGTGATGACATATGTGTACAGTGATGACATATGTGTCCATATGAACATATGTTCACAGTGATGAAATTAGTTCCATGAGAAGTGAGTGTTCCCTGAGACATAATGTGTCACTTTATGAACATTGTGTACAGGAACTATGTTCAGTGAGAAATAAAGTGTCCTGAAACAAATTTTATAAAATTTTGTCCAGTGATAACTTAATGGCACATGAACTTATTTAATGTGAACATTGATAAACATAATGGTCACAGATGCATTAGTTAAAGGACATAATTAAGGAGACATGGGCAGAACCTTTTTCGGAAAAATGGCCCAATTAAAATTTCAAGATAACAAACCGGACATAATGTACTGATGAACTTAAGTTCACAGTGTGAACATATTGTACAGTGATGAATTTGTGTCATTTATGAATTAATGTGTCACATGAGACATTATGTGTACATGTGAAAAAATTAAATTTTACAGAGAAATAGTTCACAGGTGAACATTTAATTGTACAGATGAATTATGGTCCTTGAATGACCAATGAAAAAGTGTCGTGAGAACATTAATGTTCCAGTGAGAACATTAATTTCAAAGTGAACTATGTTCCAAGTATGACATTAATTGTCACGTAAAAATTAAGGTACAGTGATGAAATTAATTGTCCAGTGAAAAATGAACAAAATGTGTCACTGATGAACATAATGTGTCCATTGATGAACATATGTGTCACGTGATGAATAATTTTAAGTGGTTCATGAAACATATGGTTCCAGTGAGAACTATGTGTCACATGATGACATTATTGTTACAGTGATGAAATAATTTCACTATACATTGTACAGTGATGACATATGTTCACATGAGACAAATGTGTCACAGTGATAACATATTCACATGATGAACATTATTGTCACAGAGAACATTAATGGTCACAGTGATGAATAATGTGTACAGTGATGAACATTTTGTTAAATGTTCACGTATGACATTAGTGTCACAGTGATGAAATTTTACAGGATGAAATAATGTGTACAAAACATAAGTGTCACAGGATGAATATGTTACATATGAACTATGTTCAATGATGAAATTAAGGAGAAAGGAAAAGTAAAAAAATATGGTTATAAAAATGTGACAGGATGAACTTAATGTTCCAGATACTTTTTCTGTACAAATGTTCCTGATGAACATAGGTACAGGATACTATGTGTCAAGATGAACATATGTTTAAATGTGAAATATGTTACATGAATTAATGTGTCACAGTGTATTAATGTAAATGTACATTTATGTGAATATAACTTAATGTCACGATGAATAATGTCAAGAAAGAACATAGTTCATTAAAATGTTACATGGAAAAAAATTTTAAAATAATTGTACATGATGAAAATGTGTCACATGATAAATTAATGTGTCAAGGATGACTTAATGGGAAGGAAAATTTTGAAATATGCAAATTTTACATAATTTAATAAAATTTGGACATTGACATTAAGTTCAAGAAACATAATGTCGGAAAATTTAGGGGTAATGAACTTTGTTACATTAATTAAGTAAATAATTTGGGCACATGAGAACATTATGTTCCAAAAAATTAATGTGGAAACAAAGCTTGAAATAATTTGTAAAAATGCATTATGTGTACAGGTAACAAATGTTACATTATGAACCCCAAAAAAAAAATTTCCCTGATGTTTTACAGTGATGAAATTAATGGTAAATGAAAATAATAACTTAGTAATATGTATAAGGGCAGGTTTATGATGAACTTAATGTGTCCCGTGATGAAATTAAGTGACATTAATTAATAGTCACATATGTTAACAGTGAAATATTTTTTCCAATATGAAAATTATATAGTTCCAATGAAAAAAGGGACATTTAAAAATTTTGTACAGTGATAATAATTTACTGATGAAATAATGTGCACATTGATGTTTAATTGTTCACAGTGATGACATAATTTGGTTACAGATGAACATATGCAAGATGAAAAGTAATTAACATTATGAAAGTTAATAACCAAATTTTTAATTATGAAAAGTAACATTTATGGTTTTTGTGTCCTTGAACAAATTGGTTCACAGTGTAACATTAAGGGCCTGATGAACATAAGTGCCAAAATTAATTGCACTTGAACATTAATGTGTACAAAACTTATGTGTCAATGGAATTATGTAAATGAACATATGGTCCTGATGAAATGGGCCCTATGAACATAAGTCAAGGGGAAAAATGTGTATTGAAAAAATTTGTAAATGAAAAAATGACAGTGAAAAGTGAAAAATTATTTTGCAAATATTGGAAATTAGTGTCACAGTGATGAACATAATGTGAAGATGACATTATGTTAAAAGAAATTTCCCTGATGAACGGGAAGAAACAAATAGACATATTATTTCATGATGACAGTGATTGTACTGAACATAATGTTACTGAAAAAAATTGTCACAGGAGACTAATTTTCAAGAGAACATAAGGCACAGGATGAACATTTGTAAGTAACTAGTCCATGAAATTAATGGCAATGGAACATTAAAAAAAACATAATTTTTGGGAATTAATGTGTACAGATGAATTATGTGTCACTGATGAACATTATGTCACATGATGACATTGTGTCAAAAAAATTTTCCAAAAAATTTTGTCAAAATGGAAAACAAATTTTTGAACATTAAGTGCCTTGAAATAATGTTCACATGTGAAAAAGTTCAAGTGAATAATGTCCAGTGATGAACTTAATGTTTCAATTTTCAATGACATTAAACTAGTGAAAAATATGTGAAAATAAGGCATTTAAAAGGGGGTGAATTTGTTAAATAAATTAGTAAGGGGAACTAGTGTCACGTGATGAACATTTTGTACATATAACATGTGTTCACTGATAATTTGTCAAAAATTAATGTTTAAAAATTAATTAGAATAATTTTGTGTAAAAATTAATTTAAAAAAAGTGGAAGGGTTTTTTGTGAAATTTATTCAGTGAATAATGTCAGGGAAAAATTCATTGATACTTAAGTGTAAGATGAATTAATGTCAGGAATAAGTGAAAATTAAACGTATAAGTTAAATATTGGAATGAAAATTTAAACATTGAACATAAGTGTCACTGATACATTAATTGAATGATAACTATGTTCACATGAAATTTGCAAAATGTTACAGTGAAAATAAAGTTACAGGTTTAACTAGGACGTGAACATAAGTGTACTGTGAACATTAATGTCACAACATATTACTAAAATATGGTTAATGAACATTAAGTGTCCAGGATGAACTTGTGTCAAATAAATATTTCCATTAATGTGTCTATCAAAACAATTGCCCGGGGAAAGGTTAAAATTAATTAACTTTAAAGGTCACATGAAATTAATTTTCCCTTGGAGAAAATAAGGACTATGAACATATGTGTCCTTTATGAAATTTGTTGGGAAATTTTGTACAATAATATTTACAGTAAAGGAATTTTTAGAAACATTTTAAAGAATTTGTGTCCGTGATGAACATTATGTGTACATATGAACATTATGTTGATGAACTAATGTTCACAGATAAATTATGTGCAGGAATAATTATTGCCAAGTATGACATATGGTCACATGGAAAATGTTTCAGGATAAAAATTTTTCAGTGATGAACTAATGTCACATGATGAATATGTTCACAGTGGGGTTTTTTTTTTTTTTTTTTTTTTTTTTTTTTTTTTTTTTTTTTAAAAAAAAAAAAAAAAAAAAAAAAAAAAAAAAAAAAAAAAATACATTGATGAACATTAATGTGTCACAGTGGAAACATTAATGTGTCACAGTGATGAACATTAATGTGTCACATTGATGAACATATGTGTCACAGTGATGAAACATTAATGTGTCACATTTAAACATTAATGTGTCACAGTGATGAACATTAATGTGTCACAGTGAAAGAACATTAAGTGCCCTGGTGAACATTAATGTGTCACAAGTTGATGAAACATTAATGTGTCACATTTATGAACAGTGATGTGTCCAGTGATGAACAAGTGATGTGTCCCATTGATGAAGAGTGATGTGCACATTGATGAACATTAATGTGTACAGTGGGAAAATTAATGTGTCACAGTGATGAACATTAATTGGGTACAGTGATGAACATTAATGTCACAGTGTGAACATGTCCATGATGTTGTTACAGTGATGAACATATGTGTTGTGTACAGGACAGTGATGAACATTAATGTGTCACAGTGATGAACATTAATGTGTCACAGTGATGAACATTATGTGTCACATTGATAACATTTTAATGTCACAGTGATGAACATTAATGTGTGTTAACATGTGAACAATAAATTGTGTCAAGTGATGAACATTATGTGTCACATTGATGAACATTAAAGTGTCACAGTGATGAACACTAATGTGTCACAGTGATGAACGTTAATGTGTCCATTGATGAACATTATTGTCACAGTGATGAATAATGTGTCACATTGTGAACATTAATGTGTCACAGTGAAAGAACATTATGTTACAATGAGAACTTAATGTGTCACAGTGATGAAACATTAATGTGTCACATTGGATTGAATTAAATTTTTGAACATTAAGGTCACAGTGATGAACATTAATGTTTCAGCATTGATGAACATGATGTGTCACAGTGAGAACATTAATGTGTCACATTGATGAACAGTAAAGTGTTACCGTGATGAACATTAATGTGTCAATGATGAACATTATGTGTCACAGTGATGAACATAATGTGTCACAGTGATGAAATTAATGTGTCCATTAAACATTAAAGTGTCACTTGATGAACATTAAAGTTCACAGTGATGAACATTAATGTGGGGAACATTTTTTAAACATTAAAGTGCACAGTGAGAACATTAAGTGTCACATTTATGAACATTAATGTGTCACAAGGGTGAAAATTTAAAGTGTCACATATGAACATTAAGTGTCCCTTGATGAACTTAATGTGTCACAGTGATGAAAATTAATTTTTGTTACAGTGAAAAACATTAAAGTGTTTAAGTGAGAACATTAAGTTCCCCAAAGGGTGAAAATTAAAAGTGTCAATGATGAAAAATTAATGTGTACATGTGAAACAATATGGTACATGATGAACATTAAATGTCACAGTGATGAAAAATGTTCACCTATGAAATTTTTGCAAAGGGTGAACATTTAAAGTGTCACATTTAAACTTAATTTTACATGAAGAAATTTATGTTACATGATAAAAATTTTAAAGTGTCACAGTGTAACATTTAAGTGTACTTTAGAACATTTAAATTTTCACAGGAGAAATTAAGTGTCAATGATGAACATTAATGTGTCAAAATTGATGAAAATTATGGTTTACATGATGAAAATTAAAGTGTACATTAAACAAATTGTACGTGAGAAAAATTAATTTTGTCACATGATGAACATAAAGTGTCCCCAAATGAGAAAAATTAAAGGCACAATGAAATTTAACCAAATGAAAAAGTGCACAGGTGAAATAAATAAAATGTGGTCACGTGATGAACATTTTGTTTAAAATATGAACATAAAGTGTACTGATTAACTTAAAGTGCCCCATGATGAAATTTTTGTGTCAATTTTATGAACATTTTTGTGTCACAGGTGAACATTAAAGTTCCAGTGTAACATTTAATGTGACAGTTAAAATTAAAGGGCCAAAAGGGGGGATAACATTAAAGTGTCACAGTAGAACTTAATTGCAAGTGATGACCCAAATTGTCACGTGATGAAATTAATGTGTCACATGATGACATTAAAAGTTCCAGTGAGAACATTAAGTTACATGATGAACATTATGTGTACAGTGATGAACATTAAAAGTGACTTTTTGAACATTAATGGGTTTCCCGGATGAACATTTTAATGAAAAAATTGACATAAACAAATGTGCACATGATGAAAAATTAAAATTTCACATGATGAACTTTTTTGCACAGTGTGAAAAATTAATGTGTCAAGATGAACTTTTAAGTGTCAAGGGGTGAACATTAAAGTGTACATGATGAACATTAAAGTTCACAAATGATGAAATATGTGTCAATTTTGGGCATTAAGTGTTTCCAAGGGGATGAACATTAATGTGTCCATGATGAAATTTAAAGTGTTAAATATTTTAAAATAAAGTTCACAGGATGAAACATTATTGTTAAGGGTGAAAATATGTGTCACAGTGATGAAAATTAATTGTCACGTTGAACATTAAAAGGCACAGAGAAATTAATGGTCACAGAGAACATTTAAAGTGTCACATTTATGAACATATGTGTTACAGTGATGAACATTAATGTGTCTTTTATGAACATATGTGGGACATGATGAACATTAATGTGTCACAGTGATGAACATTTAAAGTGTACAGTGATGAACATTTAAGTGTCACTTTTGAACATTTTGTGTCAAAGATGAACAAATTAAAGTGTCACATGATAAAATTAATGTGTAAAAGGAGAACATTAATGTGTACATTTTAAAAATTTTAAAAGTGTCACAGTGGAACATTAATTTTCACATTTTGAACTTAATTGTCACAGTGATGAAAATTAATGTGTCACATGATGAAACCCTATGGTCAATTTATGAACATTAATGTGTCACAATGAAAATAAAGTGGTTTACAGTGAAAATAAAAGTGTACTGAGAACATTTAAAGTTCACAGTGATGACCCAATTGGGCACGTGAGAAATAATGTGTCAATTTAGAACATAAAGTGTACATGATGAAAAATTGTTACGTGATGAACATTAATGTTCAAAAAGTGATGAACATTAAATTTTCACATAGCATTAATGGCCAGTGATGAACATTTTGTCCAGGATAAAATTAAGTGTCCATGATAACATTAAAGTGTACATGATGACTATGTTTATTTTTAGTGATGGGAACTTAATTGTCAATGATAAAAATTATGTGTCAATGAGAAAATTATGTGTCTAACATTAATGGCAAAATGAGAACAGTGATTTTACCATAATTTTGTTCACAGTGATAAAAATTATTTCACAGTAGAAAATTAATTTTTCACATGAAACATTAAAAGTGTCACATTTATGAAAATTATTGGGGCACAGTGATGAACATTAATGTGTACACATTTATGAACAGTGAAAGTTCACAGTGATGAACATTAATGTGTCACAGTGATGAACATTAATGTGTCACAGTGATGAACATTAATGTTCAAGTTGATGAACATAATGTGTTCAAGTGATGAACATTAATGTGTACATTTATGAACAGTGAATGGGGTTCACAGTGATGAACATGATGTGTCACATTTATGAACATAAATGTGTCACAGTTTATGAACATAATGTGTCACATGATGAACATTAATGTGTCACATGAAAGAACATTAATGTGTCACAGTGATGAACATTAATGTGTCACAGTGATGAACATTAATGTGTCACAGTGATGAACATAAAGTTGTCAAAAGTGGGTGAAACATTAATTGTCACAGTGATGAACATTAATGTGTCACAGTGATGAAAATTAATTTTGTCACATTTATGAACAATAATGTGTCACAGTGATGAACATTAATGTGTCACATTGAAAGAAAGTTAATGTGTCACAGTGATGAACATTAATGTGTCACATGTGATGAACATTAATGTGTCACAGTGATGAACATTAAAGTGTCACAATGATGAAACATTAATGTGTCACAGTGAATGAACATTAATGTGTACAGAATTTAACAAATATGTGTCAAAAGTGTGAAACATAATGTGTCACATGTGAAACATAATGTGTTACAGTGATGAACATTAATGTGTCACAGTGATGAACATTATGTGTACAGTGATGAACATTAATGGTCACAGTGATGAACATTAATGTGTCACATGATGAACATTAATGTGTCACAGTGATAACATTAATGTGTCACAGTGATGAACATTAATGTGTCAAAATTTATGAACATTAATGGTCACAGTGATGAACATTAATTTTGTCACATGATGAACATTAATGTGTCACAGTGATGAACAAATTTAAAGTGCACAGTGATGAACATTAATGGTCACATGATGAACATTAAAGTGTCACAGTGATGAAATTTAATTTTTACAGTGAAAAACATAAGTGTTCAGTGAAACATTAAAGTGTACATTTTAAAAAAAAATGTGTCACAGTGATGAACATAATGTTCACATTTATGAACATTAAATTGCACGTGATGAACATTAATGTTCACAGTGATAACAAAAATGTGCACATGATGAAAATTAATGTGTCACAGGATGAACATTAATGTGTACATTTAAAAAACAAAAAAAAAAGGAAAAAAGAA
>NW_026509055.1:0-14822 GCF_026875155.1 Cherax quadricarinatus
GCTGGATCACGAGGTGAACTATTCCTCACTTAACATTAATTTGATTTTCTCACTCGCCACTACTGCTGCTTGTCTTTTCTGAACAGCTTTAGTTGGTATGGTTTCTGGAGAATCACTAATTTTGTTTTCAACACTGTGTAATTCTAACGGAACTAGTTTATTTATTGTCCGCTTATTCACTACACTTTTGCTTAAAACATCAACTGTCCTGATGATTCCATTTGCATCAGGATATATGGTCACAATTTTTCCAAGTGGCCATTGGGACCTCGGACCATCATTGTCAATAATTACTATGTCACCCGGTCTTAAGGACTTATGATTTTCAGGAACACCAGCTCCATAGAAGTGTTCTCTCAATGAGGTGAGATAGTCTTCTCGCCAAATTTTCTCCCTACGTTCAATCACTTTATTAAAGTGTTTGAATTTACGTCTGAGTTACTCAGGTTCGAAATAAGTAGGATCCTCTATGATTTCTTTATCATTCATGGGAGGAACAGGTTCGAGCCTTTTGCCATGGAGTAAATGAGATGGACTTAACACTTCTAAATTGTCCAGATCATCGGTAACATAAGTTAGAGGTCTGTTGTTGACTATTTTCTATTTCAGTCACAACTGTACGGAATTCTTCTAAGTCGATTCTTTGACGATGAAGAGTCTTCCTTAAACAACATTTTACAATGCCGATCATTCTTTCATAAAATACGCCGTGCCATGGAGATTTAGGAGGAATGTATCTCCAACGACAACTGCGTTGATTCAGCATCTGTTGTACTTCTGGTTGATCAAAGATCTTGCTTATATAAACAGCACCAGCAACAAAGTTCGTTGCATTATCTGAAATCATCAGTCTGGGACATGCCCTTCTGGCTGCAAACCTGAATAATTTGATAAAGGTTTCAGCAGACATGTCAGTGGCTACTTCTAGATGTACTGCTCTAGTTGTAGCACAAGTGAACAAACAGATGTACACCTTGATGGGAACTTTGTCAACTGTTTTTGTTAAAATTATTGGTCCAGTGTAATCTACACCTGTCACCTCAAATGGAGTGATATGACAAACTCTTTCAGAGGGATATGGAGGTGGACCTGGATACTGATATACTAGCATATCATAGTGACGACAAGCAATACAGTTGTTTATTTGTTTTTTCACACTTTGTTGACCTTGAGGTATCCAGTAGGATTGTCGTATATGACAAAGTGTGTCAGCTACCCCACCATGTAACACGTTACTGAGGGCGTTTTGCACAATCAGTTTTGTTAGCCAATGATTCTTGGGGATCAATATTGGATGCATGGCTTCTTTAGGTAGTGAAGAATTATGAATTCTTCCTCGACATCTTATAATCTTTTCTGAGTCGAGATAAAGTCCTAAAGAATTAATCATGACAGGTTTCTTTGGGGATTTTTGAAGGTGTTACTACATAATTTAAAAGTGATCTGAGAATCATGTCTCATCTTATCCTCCTCTGTCATATGGATTACATGATACTCTCTTCTAAACTTTATTTTATTCCATTCACCACTAACATTTAAAATGAAATGATTAACAGCATCCTCCCCCTTATAACTCTTCATACACACTATTTCTCCTTTGCGATCAAATATAATATAACAATAGGGCATAGCTTTATGGCGAGACTCAATTTTGCCTGCCGGGAGAGTGGTGTCTAATGCACATTCGAAATCAAATACACCGATGTATTCGCTGGAATGTGTATGACAAAAATTTTTAAAGTGTACTGTTATGTTCCTTCCGGGGGATATACGAGAATCTGATTGATTTTACATCCATCTTCGTGGGTATCTAACTCTTCCTGTGTATTCAACTTCATCAAACAACTATGACAGCGCTTCTTTACACCTTTTTCTGTCATTATCGTTCTAACATACCCGTCAAAATCTTTAATTAAAACTAAATGACTTTCATTCAACAATAACGCACACATGATGTCCTTATATTTCTTATTCCTCTTACGACACATAGCCACAAATGTCCCACCTTGATCCTTTCTTAATTGATAAACATATAATGACACTTTATTTTCCTTCTCTAATATACCTGACTTATCACGTGTAATGGGAAAATCATCTATAGAAGATTTTGCATGATTAAGACATCTTTCCTTAGTATTAACTGCTCTGGGGATATCACTTCATGACATGTTCTTTTTATGACATTGATAGGGAGCAAAAGCACGCAGTACACATAACCCATCATTAATCTCTGGATTAAATACATATTGGTTCACTCGCAGTTTCTTGGGATATGCCACATATGATCCTACTTGTACTCTGAATTCTACTTTAACGTATTCGATACTGAAAGATTCGATTTGATCTGTGATCTAACCAGATCCTTCCTGATCTTGCAACTCTGTCTCGTATCTTTCTAATATCGTTCCCACCCATCGATCAAATACTTCAGAGATTTCCTCTTCACTTACTAACTCAAACACTAAATTTATCACAAACTGTCCATTTTGATCATCACCCGATATGTTTTGACGTAATGTTCTTATAACTATAATCGGGTGGATTCTGAGCGACATTGCTAGAGGTGATCTATCATACATATCTCGCATCTGATCTATAAAATAATCCCTATAAGCATGTAAATACATCCTTAACTCTCTGTTATAAGTTGAAGGAACACTATATTTCCTCACTGTGTGCCTACCTCTAAAATTCTGGATGTATGTGATAATTTCTGGTCTCTCATCATGTGAGGTAGTTGTTATCCATCAAGGATTATCATTGCCGGTTATTCGAATAGTGGCAAATCTTATTTCACATCAAAATTAATAAAGTTATACCATGAGAAATTTCATAACATTATAATATGCGGGGTGACATCACATCCCTTAGAACAAGATTCAGAGATATCTCATAAATTAACATTAAGTAAAGATATTATCGACCCACAGAATGTCATTGCATCATCTGATGAAAATACAATAATTATTGTTGATGATCTATTTTTAAAAGCTGGTAACAGTGAAATTATTCTCGAATGTTTTACTAAAGGTAGACATAATATAAGCATTATTCTGATTACTCAAAATATATTTCACGGAGGACGATATAGTCGTACCATGGCTTTAAACGCCACGCATTTTGCTTTATTTAAAATGAGGGATCTTGGACAAGTAGAGATTCTGGGACGACAAGTTTTCGGTAAAAATAAAGAATTTGTAAATATATATAAATCTGCCATAAATCGATCACCCTTTGGTTATTTATTCATAGACCTTGCATTAAATACACCAGAAGCATTACAGTTGCGAACCAATGTGTTACGTCAGGATTCCTACGAAATTGTATACCAATGCAGTGAACAAAATTAATTGAAAAGTTTATAGAGATCCTGGTTGGTGGGATCATTCTCTGTGTCAACAATTTATATGCACTGTAAAAAAGATTGATCAGTTCCATAACCTTGAAAGAGATCAGAAATTTCTTAAAATTCAGAAAATACATATACTTTACATGTTCTTAAATCCAAAATGAGTTTCCTGCAGGAAAATATTGCACCCAAACCCAGAGTGATATTAACCTGTGATTTGGGTGATATGTCATAAATTATCCAATATAATGATGGATATAAATAAATTCCTCGTGTGTAATCATGTTTTTTCAAGATATTTACAATCAGTAACATGAAAAGAAGACGGACCCGAGACTTGACATGCATTACAAAACATATGGAGAATGAAAAGGCGAAGAATATATCGAGATAATTTACAGATAAAGGCAGGGAGTTTCTAAATAAACAGTACAGAATTATTTGCAGATAAGCATATAAAGTTATATCATGTATTTCGAATGAAACTAAAACTATCTATTGCAAGAGAGTCTTGCAAACGGTTGAAACGTAAATTTTACAAGTAATATGACAAGTGCCATACATTATTTATTCAAAAGTGTTAAATAGATTGGTAATGTGTATAATTCACAACTTCACACTTTGGGCTTGATGTACAACCCGCATTACAAGTCCATGTGTATTAACGAGACATTGAATGATATAAGGAATCAGTTTCGCATAAAATTATAAAAATGGAAGATCAATAAGAAACGAATCAGTAAGAAAATGGCTTGTGGATGAATGGTTCAGAGAACCGACATATTGATAAATTAGACACATTTGCAACTCTTGGGTATCTTTATTGAGGAAACGTTTCGCCACACAGTGCTTCATCAGTCCATACAAAGGGATCCTGAAGAACAGGAGGAGAAAGGTAATCAGTCCCTCAACATGAGTCGATGTGATCAGTCCATCAAACTTGAATAGAATACGGCATACGTGCTGAGAAGGAGCTTATAAACCGTTGGTCAGACACTGCAACTTCTTGGGATCTTAATACTTGGGAATCCTTCGCTTGCCTAAATTCTTGGGCACGACCAACTTCCACATTGAACAAATGTGACACCACCTATGACTGCTGCACCTCTCCTACCAACGGTTTATAAGCTCCTTCTCAGCACTATGCCGTTATTCTAAAATCAAGAATTGATGGAACTGATCACATCGACTCAAGGTTTGGACGGGACTGCAGTTACCTCATCTCCTCCTGTCCTTCAAGATTCTCCTTTGTATGGACTGATGAAGCACTGTGTGGCGAAACGTTTCACTCAATAAAGATACCCAAGAGTTGCAAATGTGTCTAATTTTGATCAAGAAAATGGCTGTTGGGAGATGCACAAGATGACTCTGAGCAGCAATCATCCACGTTTAACCGAGGTTTCACAACAAAATACAGAGAAATATTTAAAATATTAATTATAATTCTCTCTCACCTATAACCAACATATCATTTGAAGATTCTCACTAGATCCTCGAGAAAGGTGAAAAGATTAAAGGAACATTTTATCGCGAAGATTGAACCCCCAGTCCACACCACCTCCAGAATATATTATCCACAGAGTATTGAAACGAAAAAAAAAAATGTGGAATTACGCATATTTGGAATCTTATAAGGGTTATTATTCCACTTTAATTCGTGGTCCAAAGAGAATATTTGGCGAAGGTTACAATGAAAAAATCATTATTAGAAAAAAAAAAGAATTAACTGCATTACTTAATAGTCTCCCAGGCAATCAACGGTCAGATTATTACAACAGTATAAGAAAACACACATAAGTTATATCAGAGAGATTTTCAATAATTTGATCAAGAAAAAAAACACCATTAGACCCTAAATATTTAAAAAGTACAAGAACGAGAATTAGAGCATTAGCTTGTAAGAAATTGTTTTCAGCGTAAAAAGAAATACTTGTTGAGTATCAGAGGGTGGAAATCTTTCTTAGTATTATATTACCTCTAGCAGTAAGATATTATTTCAAGATGTTTAATAAATCAGATATAATTTTATCTGTACCTACTTATTAAGAACCGGAAATTAAAAATGGTATTAAAATAAACCGACAGGTTGTTAGGTAAACACATGGCAACAGTTAGGTATCTTAATATTTTCGAAACGTTTTCGCCTACAACAGTAGGCTTCTTCAGAGTCGAGTACAGAAAAGTTGATAGAAGCAGAAGATACTTGAAACGATGTAATCAGTCCACAACCCTTAAAGTTTTTGAAGGTGGTCAGTCCACCTCAGTCCTGGAAGAAGAGCATTGTTTTCCATAGTCTGAAACAATATTGTTTCATACTAGCATTCTTTCGTAATAATGAGACAACAAGTATACTATTACCAGCAGCTGATTTCGATCTGTTTAAGAAAGACGAAGGTAAATTATCGCATGTAAATACTTGTTTCCCGTTGATGCTGGATGTGAGTAGTTTTTCAACGAATATATCCTGGATAGTGTCGAATATCAATTGGAGACTTGAATTACATTCACCCACAATGGGCAATTATGGCACCATTAGCCGGAAAAACATATAAATCTAATGTTAGTTCCATTAAATATGTTCGATAACGTTATTAGGCCGTATACGAATGCAATTAAATTCATTGAATTCATGCATGAGGGTAAACCCGCAAGGGGTGTGAATATCAAATTCAAGAAAGACATTATTTAAATCATATATTCTGGCTACTAATCAAACCATTTGATCGCAGATAATCCTTGGAGACAATCATACCCGATAATAATTTATTATAATAGTTGAGATATGAAGACATATGAATGAGGATATAATTTTAATCCATTATATATTCACCATGAAGATTTGAATAATTTTCGGGTTACAATTAATTCAGAAATGATTCGTGAATTGACCTGGAAGTTCCGCTACACAGCAGTAGGGTTATATTAAGCTACCTTGAAATCTCTGGGTTTGGAAGACTGATCAATCTGATTACATATAAGAGTTTTGCTCCAAGCAGAACTATATTAGTTGTTGACCTTGAGAATGTGAACAGGATCAAGAATGCTATATCTGTCGAGAAGAATGTTAATTTGAGAATAGAATGAACATTTGTAAACCGAAAGATGAGAATAGATAAATTGTCTGATTTTGGTGAAACTAATGCGATTTTAAATATAAATGAAAATAGAAAACAGTGATAGTGCATACGCGAGAATAACTGAATTTGTGAAAGAAATAAATATTGCCTTGAAACATCATACGGAAGAATGCCTCGTATTTGGATGTTTAGCCGCAATAATATAAATGAAGTTTATTATGAGGATAAAAGATAAGCCGGTAATTTTCATCCATTTATATATTGAAGGATCAAGATGAAAAATATGGCTCATTGATTACTATATATGTGAACAAACGTGGATCATATTATTATATTTAGATAGTTTCGGGTGGAATTTAAAACATTATACAAAATATATGAGAAAAATTATATACAAGAGAATTTCATGTACGTATTAATATCGAGGATTCAACATGAAAAATCTCGTTGTCGGCATATATGCGAAATATTTTGTGTGATAAGTTAACAAATTATAGCGTCAAGAAAATTATACGCATATTTGTTTAAAGACTTTGGTAGAAATAAATTAAAGAAATATACCAATTTATATTGATATATGCATATGAGCATTTCAATATACCCTCATGTTCAAGTGTATTTGCTAATAATTCAACGTGGAATTATGAAAATCTGTGTAAAATATTGGAATTATCGTACGGCGGTAGAACCTGAGGCGTTTAGAGGCGGAGCAAAGGTCACAACACTGGTATGAAAATGCCGTGCTTGGGATCACTGTTTGGATCTACTGTAATTCAAGAACAAGTAGGGTCAAGGATAAATCCAATTCAGTATCCCGTTGGAGGTGTCTGCGAGGAGGAGGGAAGACAGTATCCCTGTGTATGTTGGATTAATCAACATCATCCTCCTGCGGTAAATGGTAAGTGATTTTTGTCCATTAACCATGGGTGGTGGGAGGTGTGGGGGGAAAATCTTTGTATTATTGACATAGAGAAAAACTTGATCCGAGGAGATGGAGCAGGGAATTTGGGATGCAAGTGGGAGTCAATTTTGAATGCTTACACCCAGAGGGGGGGAATCCAAAAAAAAACTTGATCCAAGGAGATGGAGATTGATATCGAGAAAAACTTGATCCAAGGAAGTAGAGCAGGAATATTTGGGGTGAAATGGGAGTCTGTTTGAATGCTTACCCCCAGAGGGGGAATCTAAAAACTTGATCCAGGAAGTGAGGAGAAATACTTGGACATACAGGGAGAAGTTGGATGTGGGAGGTGTGGGGGGGGGAAATCTTTGAATTATTGATATGAGAAAAACTTGATCTCGAGGAGATGGATAGCACATGAAAATTTCAAAAAAATTCGAAAAAATCGGAAAAAAATTCGGGAGCGGGGGCGATCCGAGGACGACACTGCAGAAGGTGCTGCAGAAGGCGCGGGTGGGCGCGAGGGCGGGGCGCGGGTCGGGCCCCTGTTGGGACCGGGCTCGCGGGCGCGGCGCGCGGGGAGGGGGGCGTTTGGGTGGGTGGGGATGAGGTTGGGGGGTGGGGGTTGAGCCGAGGTGGTCGAGGGCGAGGTGGTCCGAGGCGAAGGTGGTCGAGGGCGAGGTGGTCGAGGGTGAGGTCAATGTCGCGGTCGGCGCGGACGGGCTGGCGCTCGGGGCGGGGGCGCGGAAGGAGACCGCTCCAGGAGGGAACCCGCTGCAGCCCGCAGACCTTTTCAGGAGGGACCGGGCTCAGGAAAAGGAGAACCGCTCAGCCGCATGGACCCGCTCAGCCACCTTCACACTTTACTATATATATATATATATATATATATATATATATATATATAGTATATATATATCTATATATATATCTATATATATATATATATATACAATATAAAATCATCGTGCATCTTAAAAATAATATTTGAATAATACTGCAAAGATTACGTCATTGGTGTAGCCTATGGCCTGTCAAACTTATGTACCATCATCGACTCAAGTTTTGAAGCGGTAATAAATGATGAATGTTAATTAAAGGCTTTCCTTCCATCCACCGAAACAAGACATCCACAACCCCTCCAATCACCCATCTAACCCCATCGTCCATTTCCCTTCATCACTCATCTCCAATACACATCTACTACCCCTACATCAACCGTCCTTTTTCAGCGCAAAACCAATGCGATACATCCTTTCCACTATCCGTATAATAACTGCACTCTTGCTCTGAACACCTCACTACCATCCGATCATTACGTAAAAGTGAATCATGGAGCCTTAATATGAGATTGACTGCTTTCACGTTGAACTGAAATAATAATTATTGTGGCCTCACAAATATCTACGTACATTCTTTCTCAGACAGTAATAGGCGAAGGACCAACAATGTCACCATGCACAGACATGGAGACGGACCTCCTAGCAGAAGTTAAATCCCAGATAACTAGGGCCTTGCTTGGTTGATTCTGAAGGTAATTTTTTTCCCCGGAATATGGAACCCAGTGCTGATAAATACTGGTCATGTATTTAATGAAAACTGAAAAATCAGTAGCCAGAGGAAGGTTAATTATAATTATTTACTATGTTCTTTAAGTAGGATTAAGCAATATGCTACCTATTTTGGGATTTTGACAAAGAGTGACAGTGTGAGGACATCTCCTAATAACATAATCATAAACTATAATTTTCCTCCAAATCAAATCCTGTGACAGAGCCAACTATAGTTCTTCAATATATTAGTTCTTCAAGACAGTTTCTTTGATAATTATGAAGTGTTTTTTTGAAACAAGTACTGAACGTGTTGTCAACGTTTAATTTGCTTGTGTAAGATAAATATATGGACCATTGTACTGAATACAACAGTCAAAACGGTTGGTGAGGGGTGTCACCGTTGACCCCAGCCCTCCGGTTAATAACCCCCTCTCTCCTGTGTGGTTAGTAGCCAGTCCAGTTGCAGAAATCTCGGGCAAGACGCGGGTTGTCCGTGAGTTTATCTCTCCTCATTCATTTGTGTTCATTATAAATCTTTGTTTCATATATGCATATTTAATCCATGTTAATAATTCCTTCATGTAATTTTCTATTGTTTTTTGCCTCATTTTTATATTCGTTGTTTTGTTTTTCATACAATTGCTATGACTATGTATGAATCGCCCCTTAGTGGATCAGATGCTACTGTAAATATACATACCATGACTCATGACACAAACATGTCTCATGACCGTAATGGTTCTTTACCTTCTAACATGAAGCAGAGAGTAAATAAACTTTTCATTTATTACTGGGAACCACTATATGATGTTCATATTTATGGTGAACGTCCAGGTAACCCTGATTACTGGTTGGCATGTATCGCAGTGCCGCTAACAATGTGTTTGGTGGTTCAGCTTGTGAGGGTTGTATAATTAAACTCGCTCTTTCGTGTATAGATGCTAGTGTTCTCATAAACTCTCGTCAATGCGATGAAACCATACCACGGATGGGGGTAGAACCCGCGATCAGAGTCACAAAACTGCAGACCGACGCGTTAGCCACTGGACCAGCTAGCTACCTAGTTGGATGAAGCATATTGTAGCTAGCTGGTCCATTGGCTAATGCGTCTGTCTGGAGTTTTGTGACTCTCTGATCGCGGGTTCTAACCCCACCCGTGGTATGGTTTGTTTGCAATCGTGTCATTGCGATTTCGTGCGTCAATGCAATGATTTTACTCGTTGGCCACTGCATGAATTCTTTCGTGTGTATTATTTACCATCAATTGTTTCTGATCTATTTGTATTACTGAGGAACTGAACCAGCTTATCATGAATCTCTTGCAAAATTTTCGTACTGTCTAGACAAATTGCTAAGAGGAATTTCAGCATCAATGGAGTCTTCAACCTTCATACGTGAAGGCTACTAGCTCGTTGTGCAATATATGCTATCAAGAACATATTGCACAACATATTGCTTGATAGCACATGTGCTATCAAGTACATATTGCCACTTTCTGCTTTACGTAATTCTCAGATAATCTGCTTACCGTAGGTATGGAACGAATTGCAGTTCCACTAAAAGTGCGATCAATTGCTGATCCAGGTACTTTCCTTTCTTCAGATTCTAAACTCTAATTATTGTTGTTGTTACTGTAATCATGGGGAAGCGCTAAACCCGTGGGATTATACAGCGCCTGTGGGGAGAGGGGGGATGGAAGGTATTCAGGCTTAACTCAGGGAACTGGAGCATAAATCTAATTTCCTAGATCAAGAGCCCCTCACCATCATCAAGGAACCTCCTTTGAGGGATTCTAAACTCTAAGGATCAGCTACATCAACACGCTTATTATCTGTGTGGTATCTAGTAATTCTCAAGACGAGTCTTATGATCAGTCCCGTCCCCCTTTCTAAGAATAGAGCAACGAGTACTCATTCCGTAGCGCTGAAAACAATCACAGTAACAATAGTCCTAGAAAGTGTTACAATTGTGGCAAGAAAGGACATATTGCTGCAAATTGCCGGGTTGTTCAGAAGCAACGCCGCACCCAAGATAGCCCTCTGTGTAATGTATCATACTGGTGCATTTAGAATATGAAGCGCCGTATGCAACATACTTCTCAAATTAACATACCATATTGCACTATCCATAATATTCATGCCCATCGTACTTCTCAGTAATTTACTTGCATGGATAATATGTATCTAGAATTTTCTCATAGTCGCCACAACCGTGGTCACAGAAGAAGTATTAGCTGAAGACATGATTTTCAAAATAACCAGAACCCTTCTCAGGGGTTTGGGAGAAGCCACGAACCCAAATCAAGCCGTCCAGTTGTGAATGTAACTAACAGTCAGCATGGCATCCCTCATCAGCATTCTTTTGATGTCTTATGCAGTCTCGAGGATGAGTCCCTCATTGACGAAACTGTTTTGCATGTCTTTCATGAAGATTTTTTTGAGGATGAACTTGATTAAGTATTCACTGACAATCTGCGACTCACTGGCCTGTTTGCACGTCCATTTGATGCAACTATAGGTCCATTTGTAGAAATTTCTGTGCTCGATGCAACCGTTCATGTCTTCATGGACTCAGGTGTGCAGGTCAAAATTCGCTCTAGCCTCTTCAGAGATAGAGAATTTATAACTTTTCTTGCTGATCAGATCAATTTTCCTGGTTATCTTCTACTGAGATTTGCATCAGTGCGCAATCTCTATATATTTTGCTTGACCCGTATCAATGGCATGCCCGAATCGACTACTTGGTCGTACCATTCTGGGGCTATCAACTTGAATCCAAGATATGCCAAACCGCGTCGGAGCATGTAGTCTGGATTAGGTCTTTACAGTCCTGTGCATTTTCCAGTAACGTAACCAAGCAACCAGACACTAGTAACACTATATATCCTGTGTGGAAAACAACTCTAACAACTTCTTGCAAGCAGGATAGTGTGCAGCTGCTTCAGGTGCCAGCGGATGCTCAGACAACCTTGGGCACTAAAATTATTCAAATAGTAGTTCCTTCCTAAGTGGACGCCTTGTTGGTAAAGGACTATTTGAAACAAGTTATGCCTTCTCTTGTTGATATCACGGGCAGTTTGCAGAAAGACGTTTCTGTTGCGGCTAGTGCTCTCACTTAAGTGTCAGATGTTTCTCGTGATCCAGATAGATATAATATAGTGGCTGACAGTAATTCATGCAGGATGAAGGGTTTGTCAAACCATCTTTGCATATTGTTTGAGATAAGAAGATCTATCTATGTTCATAGCAAATACTGCTAGTCAGAGTGACCACCTCAGAGCAAACAACGCCCACATTGACCTTGTTCACTACTACATCCTGTTCAGGTAGGGGACGTGTTGTCACCATAATAGTAGGTTGGTGCTCTTTCTCCCGGGAAGAGTCCGTCTGTTCCAACGGTAGAGGAAAAGATTCAGCTCCTACTGACTTACCCCAGATGAAGTTATGAATTTGTTGTATGTGTTTAAACAAATTTACTGCCCCATAATATTTCACTTGAACATGGTACCAGGCCTATATATACCTACGTACAAACTACCTTTCACAAATTTCTATGACGGAAGAGTTAGTCAACCAGATGCTTGATGACGATGTCATTGCTCATAGCAATTTAACGTGGAATGCGCCTGTGATTTTATCATTCATGAAAGATGGTACTTGGCGCCCAGTAATTGATTTTAGGAAGTTGAATTCTAAACCAATTTCAGATCATTTCCCAATTCCTGTTCCAGGTGATTTATAATGTAACATAGGAGACAGCAAAGCGTTTTCATCTCTAGATTTGTTAAAGGGTTTTGGCAATTCCTTCTTCATGAGGACAGCCAAGATCTAACAGCCTTTTCCACTCCTACAGGTCATTTTCATTTCCTTAGAATGGCCTTCATCATTCTTGATGCTCATGAACATATTTCGAAGCCTCATGGTGTACTTGGATGATGTGATTGTCATGTCCAAAGATTAAGCAATGGAAACTCATCTCAAAAGATTATGTTTGATGGTCGGTAAGCTTAAAGAAACCTATTTAAACATTAAAATCTCTAAATGTCAGTTCGCAAAATCAGAGATCAAGTTTCTTGGTCACATAGTCACTTCTAGAGAGGTTACGACTGACCTATGTAAAGTAACTGCCGTTCAAAATTTTCCAACACCAACAACTGCTGGTGCCGTAAGAGCCTTTGTATACATAGCAGGTGTCATTGCAATTTTTTCTTCTATTGCAGGTCCTATGAGATGGTTAGGAAGGATGCTTCTATTATTTGGACTTTCCGTCAAGGACAATTTAGACTTTAAAAAAAAGTTGAATTCTGTTCTTAAGTAACATTTCCAGATTTTAAAAAGCTTTTGTCTGACTACAGATGCTAGTTCCATAGTCATAGGTGCTATCCTAGCTCAGATGACTAATACCACAAATAACCACGGCTGAACATTATACCATAACTGAGCAGAAAGCTTTAGCGATAGTTTGATCTTTGAAGTGCTTCTGAGATATTTACCAGTAGCCAATTCATGTCTTAACATGTTCTCCACTGATTCCAATGTTCCAGAACAAAACTGAGTAGAATAGAGGGTGTCTGTGGGTTATGACTGATTAGGTCAGTGATCCAGTAAAGTCAATTATGGTATTCAGCCCAGAAACCTGCCTTCCCATTTCTGTTTGTCTAAATTCTTACCTTTAGTTTACACATGGGGCAGAGTGTGGTGGGCCAGATGTGGCAAGACCCTTCACAATCGGTCCCAATAAAATACAAGGAATGCACATCAATGATACCCTAGGTACTTGTGTAGTATAGGAGAGCTGTTCATCCGTTGGGACACCTGAGATGCTTGTATTGTGTCGTGCAACTGGCTGGTATAGCAGTGAGATAACATTTCACACAGCAATAAAAAGCTATCTAATTCATGAAGCACTCTACCATTCGTGTTGAATGGTAGAGTACTTCACTGTATCAAGGCCTGTCGTGGGATAAGTCATCCCAATTAACTAGGCAGTTAATTGATCTGCACAGTTGGGCAACTCTTGGTCACCGACTTCACTCGCGCACAAGATCATGAGACATGTTATGTATATTAACAGTAGCATCTGATCCACTAAGGGGTGATTCATACATAGTCATAGCAATTGTAAGAGAAACAAAAGATAACGAATATAAAAATGAGGCAAAAACTATAGAAAATACATAAAAGCAAAGTAATAATACTGGCTTAATTCTACGTATATAAAACAGATTTAATGAGCACAATGAATGAGAGAGAGAGATAACTCGCTGGCAAAACCCACGTCTTGCCTTTACTACAGATTTTTCAATTTATCATTAATAACATGCACCAGTCTTTATCAGCACATCCATATTCCGAGAAAAATACCATAAGGATCAACCAAGGAAGGGCAAGCCATCTGGGATTTAATTTCAGCTTGGGTCAGTCTCCATATGCAAGTTAGTTGCAATCCGTGCATGGTGACACTTGTAGGTCCTTCGCCCATTACTGTCCAATAAAGAATGTACGTAGATATTTGTAAGGCCACAATAATTATTATTTAATTTCGACAGTGAAAGCAGTAACGATCTCCTAACACAGAAACTCTTAAGATTCCACAATATATTTTTACGCATGTGCCTTAGTCATCTACTTTCCGGTATTGTGTTCCATTAATATAATGAACTCCCGTTCCACAGTTGCTGTGTGACATCTATGGGTCAGCGCCTCTCCTTAAATAGTATAGTGATTTAATATAGTAGCTCCAAGATTACCGCTTCGCTTCTCAATAACAGTACAGTGATAGGTATTTTGAAGTGTAATTTAACATACTGGTTGAATATTCTCCAGATATGAGCATGGTCTCCAGTCCTCTCCTGTTTAAAATTCGCGATGGCGTTCGTACCAACCACTTTCCGCTTCCCAATATTTACTGATAATGTTCCCTAAGACCATACACAATCCTTC